>JAVIAB010000091.1:52749997-52985418 GCA_032433765.1 Megaustenia siamemsis
TTTGGAGAGCTAAATAGATACCTCATGTCTGTGTGTGTGTGTGTGTGAGAGAGAGAGAGAGAGAGAAAGGAAGAAACATATAAAAACAGAGAAGAGGAAAGACAGAAAGAAGTGGGCGAGAGGCAGAGAGAGAAATAGATAAATCCCAACGACAACGAGAAATGTTACACTGGACACCACCATACGTCCTTAATCCAGGCGAGCTTCTCAATTCCTGAAAGGAAATCGATTCCTGCTGTCCTTGCATCACTCTTATTAGTGTCTCCAGTGGTCACATTTGTCTTTCTCCTTTAGTTTCCCATTTTATGGGCGTGTATTACAGTACTTCCTTTCATCGCGCAGCCACCACATGCCAATCTGTATCGTCCTGTGTTAAAAATAAGATGACTGGATGCATGCCAATTTCTCTTATTTCTGCATTGGTATGGCATTCATTCACTTCTATACAAATCATCTTCCTTAAAAATTTGTTTTCGGAAACGAGAATTCCCGTAAATTAAAACTAATTCTCAATTTCTTTTGTAGTTTCCCAGATTTCACACGCAGAAATAAGGTTGGGTGATGCCGATAGGTTTGTGATATCTTAAGCTGTCATTTATTTCTATGGATTTTTTCGTTTCATATTTTTTATTAAATTCTATTTTATTTTTTTTTTGTAAACCGATGCCTTTGCTATTCCAGTTTTTGCATCTATTTTTGTGTCTTCTTGATATTTAGAGATTCGGAGATGCACAAAGACATCAACTTCTTTCATAGATTTTCATTTCTTATGTGTATGTAGTTGTAGTCTCCAGGTCTCAGCAGCGAGGCCCGTCTTGATGCATCAATTACTCACCGACGGAAAAAAATACGACTACCTCCGAAGACGAAATTATCTGCCTGTGTGGCGAGGGACCCCTGTGCACACGTCTGCCAGGGAGGAACGGATTGACAAGCATAATTCAGTTCTCAGGGGACTTAACAAGAAGTGAAAGCTGGCGAACGCCAAAAAAAAATGTAGAAATAGAGCTCCTAAATCTGTTCGTTATAATCTTATCTTTGTTTTTAGGCAATGGTTTTCTTTTTCAATTTGTTGTTTAGTTTGACAGGACTGCCATTGTCAATGCAATTATAGCAAATTGACTTTAAGCCTTAGTTTGTGACTAAAAAGACCCTGGTATTGTGTTTTGATGGTTCTATATAAATATATTACTTTATCTTTGTTATGCATTCTTTTTGCATACGACAATTGTTAGTTAAGTATGTAATCTGGTCTTTACCCAGTAACAAATAAGAAGAAACGAGAGCTAGTCACTATATGTTGAAAGTTCGGAGAAAGAATAGCCAGTCACTATATGTTGAAAGTTCGGAGAAAGAATAGCCAGTCACTATATGTTGAAAGTTCGGAGAAAGAATAGCCAGTCACTATATATTGAAAGTTCGGAGAAAGAATAGCCAGTCACTATATGTTGAAAGTTCGGAGAAAGAATAGCCAGTCACTATATGTTGAAAGTTCGGAGAAAGAATAGCCAGTCACTATATGTTGAAAGTTCGGAGAAAGAATAGCCAGTCACTATATGTTGAAAGTTCGGAGAAAGAATAGCCAGTCACTATATGTTGAAAGTTCGGAGAAAGAATAGCCAGTCACTATATGCTGAAAGTTCGGAGAAAGAATAGCCAGTCACTATATGTTGAAAGTTCGGAGAAAGAATAGCCAGTCACTATATGATAAGTATGGAGAAATGATTGCTAGTCACCATGTAATGCAAGTATGGAACCTGGACAGGTAGTCAATAGAGACAGTATGATGACGGTTTAGTTAAAAGGCTTGTTAATCGGCGTGTCTATGGTATCTACTATGAAGATATATTGAGTTATTGATTTATTTGCGGGTCATCATCATTGCACTCTGAACATGTCCATATGTGCTCTGATTCCCTCCTTAGCATGTCCTGCAGTGTCCAGCGACTGGCGACTCCAGTTCTGTGTTGGTTAGGTCTTCTTATACGACCACTAAGTTTCGCGTTTCTGGCTCTGCCCATCTTAACTCCCATCTCTTTCATCCGAAAGAGTGACGTGGACTCATGGTTGTCGAAGTCCTGTGCCCTTCCCACATATCGGAAGGCATTGATGATGTCCGACTGATCCACTGGTCGACCGTCTCCAATGACAGCACAACTAGCCAACCTGTCCGCTCTCTTATTTCCTCGTACTCCCGCATGTCATGGGACATAGACAAAGGTTACCGTACGTATTTTTTGACTGATGCAACGACTCTACCCATTGCATTCGTACAAAGTGCATGGTGCATTCGTACCACATTTCTTATCATGCTCATCGAATCACTCAGTTGGCGTGTAATCTTGCGACTCTAACCAGTTGAATGGTCACTGCCATCACCCCCATCGTCATACAACTCGTGGTCATAACGTATGCTCCACTGTTCTCCTTGCCTATTCTGCCTGACGAGCGTGCTGTAAATCACGAAGATATAATAAGAAGGTAACAGGGATCTAGACTATTTTGATAGACGATAAGTTCACTTCTGGAAGAACTGGTTACAGGTTGAGTAGAATAAGCTGTGCTATATATTGTACCGTGAAGATTTGATTAGAAGGTGACTACTCATGAAGAATTGATTAGTTGGGTGAGTGGTCTTGTAGATAAGAGAAGTGCTCAAAGAAGGAACTAGAACGCGGGGGAAAATGGGTATGAGTGCGTCAGAACGGGGGTAGGGGGGAATGGGTATGAGTCCGTCAGAACGGGGGTAGGGGGGATGGGTATGAGTGCATCAAAACGAGGAGAAAATGAGTATGCGTGCGTCAGGACGAGGAAAAATGAGTATGAGTACGCCAGAAAGCGAGGAAAATGAGTATTAGTGCCTCGGAACGCGGTGAAAAATGGATATGAGTGCGTCAGAAAGCAGGGAAAAAGGCCTTGAGTGCGCTAGAACGCGGGAAAAAAATGGCATTGAGTGCGTCAGAACGCGGGGACAAGTGGCATTGAGTGCGTCAGAACGCGGGGACAAGTGGCATTGAGTGCGTCAGAACGCGGGGACAAATGGCATTGAGTGAGTCAGAACGCGGGGAAAAATGGCTTTGAGTACTTCAGAACGCGGTGAAAAATGGCTTTGAGTCCGTCAGAACGCGGGGAAAAATGGCTTTGAGTGCGTCAGAACGCTGAGGAAATGAGTATGAATGTGTCAAAACACAGTACATCCTTTCCCGTCGTCTTAACACTGTATACAACAAAGCTCATTGGTCCTTGGGGCAGAAGTGCAGGTCTTGATTTTCGAGTACTCTTCTATTAAGACGCAGATGGGATTATTATGCGGCACGTACAGAGCTTGGGAGCTATGGAAGCTCCTGTTTGAGGTAGAACAGTGTAAGGAAACGGTACTTTTGCATTGACTAAAAGTAGTTTATTCCCGTGTGTTACCGGGGCCTCATTATGAGGGAGTAAAGAATAGTGACACTGTGACCTTCCAGGCATGTCGTAAGAGGCGACTAACGAGGTTAATCGATAGCTTGACAAGCCGTCATTGTAAAAAGTATTGTTATGGAAACAGAGCCATAGATTTTAGAAGTAGTGATCTCTTCAATATGTGCCATTTTGGCACACCAGGTTTATGTTTTTGAGATTGTGGTTCTGCCCTATGTGCCGTCTTCGGCTCGAAAGGACAATAGATAGATAGAAAAGTAGTTTGACTATTAAAATTATGGCAGTCGCCAAAGCTTAGCGTGGCTTGAGACACAGACTTATACACGTGTGTATTTCCTCGCTGACTCTATGAGTATTAACTGAAAGCTTAGCTAGTTAAATTTTTGAGATAGAAAATAATTTGCTGAGCTACTTAGCATTCTAGACTAGACCGGAAATGGTTAACAAGTAAGCCTTTTAGATTACAAAAAAAAAATTGCTTAGCTAGTTAACCTTCTAGACTAGACAATTGAGTTGCTTGGCTCATTAACCTTTAGATAGGAAATAGTAGCCTAACTAGTAACCTTATAGACTAGACAATTGAGTTGCTTGGCTCATTAACCTTTAGATAGGAAATAGTAGCCTAACTATAACATTGACAATTGAGTTGCTTGGCTCATTAACCTTTTAGATAGGAAATAGTAGCCTAACTCGCAACCTTATAGACTAGACAATTGAGTTGCTTGGCTCATTAATCTTTTAGATAGGAAATAGTAGCCTAACTAGCAACCTTATAGACTAGACAATTGAGTTGCTTGGCTCATTAACCTTTTAGATAGGAAATAGTAGCCTAACTAGTAACCTTATAGAATAGTAGCCTAACTAGTAACCTTATAGACTAGACAATTGAGTTGCTTGGCTCATTAACCTTTTAGATAGGAAATAGTAGCCTAACTAGTAACCTTATAGACTAGACAATTGAGTTGCTTGGCTCATTAACCTTTTAGATAGGAAATAGTAGCCTAACTAGTAACCTTATAGACTAGACAATTGAGTTGCTTGGCTCATTAACCTTTTAGATAGGAAATAGTTGCCTAACTAGTAACCTTATAGACTAAACAATTGAGTTGCTTGGCTCATTAACCTTTTAGATAGGAAATAGTAGCCTAACTAGTAACCTTATAGACTAGATGAATGAGAGTCGCTAAAATAATTAGCGTTATAGATTAGACAGGTAGAAGCCGATTAGAAATAGTCATCTGTAGAAGGAACAAGAAAGAACCTATTAATTGAGTTTCTAGACAAGGCGAGAAAGAACCTGTTAGCTAAGTTAGTTAACAGTCTAGTTTAAACAGGATAGAACTGGTTAACTTGACTGCTTGTCTACATATCACCAGCCAGATCTGCTGAAAGATTCAAACCAATCTTCCCCCTGGGCTTTGACGAGCAAAGAATACAAAAGCTCAACGGTCTACTGCCTCGCGCTAACTCGCTCAAACAAAGACCCGCGCTGATAAGCACAACCGGATCTGGCGCCGAGGGTGAGAAAACACGTGTATGCGCACGCGCGCACGCGACAGGCGCTTTCTGAAACAAAAGGAGGTCCTATTTGAAAGATTTCTTCGCCTTCGTCGTTTCATTCTCAAGCCAATAACACCTTAGAACCAGTAGGCCTAAGCTTTGATTAGAGTGAGACAGGCTCGAAAATGAATGACAGTCTTAGACTAGGCAATTTAGGGAGACGTGTCTTGAATCTGACAAACAAGAAAGAAAGAAAGAAAGAAAGAAAGAAAGAAAGAAAGAAAGAAAGAAAGAAAGAAAGAAAGAAAGAAAGAAAGAAAGAAAGAAAGAAAGACTAGGCAATTTAGGGAGACGTGTCTTGGATATGACAAACAAAAAAGAAAGAAAGAAAGAAAGACTAGGCAATTTAGGGAGACGTGTCTTGGATCTGACAAACAAGAAAGAAAGAAAGAAAGACTAGGCAATTTAGGGAGACGTGTCATGGATCTGACAAACAAGAAAGAAAGAAAGAAAGAAAGAAAGACTAGGCAATTTAGGGAGACGTGTCTTGGATCTGACAAACAAGAAAGAAAGAAAGAAAGAAAGACTAAGCAATTTAGGGAGACGTGTCTTGGATCTGACAAACAAGAAAGAAAGAAAGAAAGAAAGAAAGAAAGAAAGAAAGAAAGAAAGAAAGAAAGAAAGAAAGAAAGACTGGGCAATTTAGGGAGACGTATCTTGGATCTGACAAACAAGAAAGAAAGAAAGACTAGGCAATTTAGGGAGACGTGTCTTGGATTTGACAAACAAGAAAGAAAGAAAGACTAGGTCTTATATTCCCTTAATCTATCGGCCTACGGGTTATGGTTCTCCTATCATTTATTGAAGGCTTGTTGTGTTTTGTTTTATTTACGTGTCTTACAGTCACGTGTGAGAGGAAATGTCAAGTTGGACAGTCACGTATGAGAGGAAATGTCAAGTTGGGCAGTCACGATATTGATGTGAAATATGTCTCCGGGGAAGTGTTATTTTTTTTATTTTTACGTGGAAGGACATTCGTGTTTGAATGACATCACGTGCACCTATGACATTTCTCTTTATTTCGTTATCTATTCTATATCGGGGATTATTCCAGTTTTTTTCCCCCATCTCAGTTCTTCGCTTCTGATCTTATCTCTCAGGCTGTTTCCCATCATACGCCTGATATTGTTCATTTCAGCGGTGATTAGGAAAGAAAGACATTACGACCCGCCACATTCTATTCTTGAGTCAAAAAACATCTGCTCAAATCAACTAGCGGCATTAGTACAACAAATAACCGCGACATGGAGGCTCTGTGTGATGTTTTCTCATGTGAAATAGTAGCATGGACTTGCAATATCAAACAGCACGTGGATTCTGGCTACGTGTGAGAGGAAATGCCAGGTTGGACAATCATGTGTGACAGGAAATGCCAGGTTGGACAATCATGTGTGACAGGAAATGCCAGGTTGGACAATCACGTGTGACAGTAAATGCCAGGATGGACAATCATGTGTGACAGGAAATGCCAGGTTGGACAGTAACGTGTGACAGGAAATGCCAGGTTGGACAGTCACATGTGACAGGAAATGCCAGGTTGGACAATCACGTGTGACAGGAGATGTCAGGTTGGACAATCACGTGTGAGAGGAAATGCCAGGTTGAACAGTAACGTGTGAGAGGAAATGCCAGATTGGACAGTCACGTGTGAGAGAAATGCCAGATTGAACAGTAACGTGTGAGAGGAAATGCCAGATTGGACAGTCACGTTTGAGAGGAAATGCCAGATTGGACAGTCACGTGTGAGAGGAAATGCCAGATTGGACAGTCACGTGTGAGAGGAAATGCCAGATTGGACAGTCACGTGTGAGAGGAAATGCCAGGATGAACAGTCAAGTGTGAGAGGAAATGCCAGATTGGACAGTCACGTGTGAGAGGAAATGCCAGATTGGACAGTCACGTGTGAGAGGAAATGCCAGGTTGGACAGTCACGTGTGAGAGGAAATGCCAGATTGGACAGTAACGTGTGAGAGGAAATGCCAGATTGGACAGTCACGTGTGAGAGGAAATGCCAGATTGGACAGTCACGTGTGGAAATGCCAGATTGGACAGTCACGTGCGAGAGGAAATGCCAGATTGGACAGTCACGTGTGAGCGTAAATGCCAGATTGGACAGTCACGTGTGGAAATACCAGATTGGACAGTCACGTGTGAGAGGAAATGCCAGATTAGACAGTCACGTGTGAGAGGAAATGCCAGATTGGACAGTAACGTGTGAGAGGAAATGCCAGATTGGACAGTCACGTGTGAGAGGAAATGCCAGATTGGAGAGTCACGTGTGGAAATGCCAGATTGGACAGTCACGTGTGAGAGGAAATGCCAGATTGGACAGTCACGTGTGAGCGGAAATGCCAGATTGGACAGTCACGTGTGGAAATGCCAGATTGGACAGTCACGTGTGAGAGGAAATGCCAGATTAGACAGTCACGTGTGAGAGGAACTGCCAGGTTGCCAGACAGTCACGTGTGAGAGGAAATGCCAGATTGGACAGTAACGTGTGAGAGGAAATGCCAGATTGGACAGTCACGTGTGAGAGGAAATGCCAGATTCGACAGTCACGTGTGAGAGGAACTGCCAGATTCGACAGTCACGTGTGAGAGGAAATGCCACATTGGACAGTAACGTGTGAGAGGAAATGCCAGATTGGACAGTCACGTGTGAGAGGAAATGACAGATTGGACAGTCACGTGTGAGAGGAAATGCCAGATTGGACAGTCACGTGTGGAAATGCCAGATTGGACAGTCACGTGTGAGAGGAAATGCCAGATTGGACAGTCACGTGTGAGAGGAAATGCCAGATTGGACAGTCACGTGTGAGAGGAAATGCCAGATTGGACAGTCACGTGTGAGAGGAAATGCCAGATTGGACAGTCACGTGTGAGAGGAAATGCCAGATTGGACAGTCACGTGTGAGAGGAAATGCCAGATTGGACAGTCACGTGTGGAAATGCCAGATTGGACAGTCACGTGTGAGAGGAAATGCCAGATTGGACAGTCACGTGTGAGAGGAAATGCCAGATTGGACAGTCACGTGTGAGAGGAAATGCCAGGTTGGACAGTCACGTGTGAGAGGAAATGCCAGATTGGACAGTAACGTGTGAGAGGAAATGCCAGATTGGACAGTCACGTGTGAGAGGAAATGCCAGATTGGACAGTCACGCGTGGAAATGCCAGATTGGACAGTCACGTGCGAGAGGAAATGCCAGATTGGACAGTCACGTGTGAGCGGAAATGCCAGATTGGACAGTCACGTGTGGAAATACCAGATTGGACAGTCACGTGTGAGAGGAAATGCCAGATTAGACAGTCACGTGTGAGAGGAAATGCCAGATTGGACAGTAACGTGTGAGAGGAAATGCCAGATTGGACAGTCACGTGTGAGAGGAAATGCCAGATTGGAGAGTCACGTGTGGAAATGCCAGATTGGACAGTCACGTGTGAGAGGAAATGCCAGATTGGACAGTCACGTGTGAGCGGAAATGCCAGATTGGACAGTCACGTGTGGAAATGCCAGATTGGACAGTCACGTGTGAGAGGAAATGCCAGATTAGACAGTCACGTGTGAGAGGAAATGCCAGATTCGACAGTCACGTGTGAGAGGAAATGACAGGTTGGACAGTCACGTGTGAGAGGAAATGCCAGATTGGACAGTAACGTGTGAGAGGAAATGCCAGATTGGACAGTCACGTGTGAGAGGAAATGCCAGATTGGACAGTCACGTGTGAGAGGAAATGCCAGATTGGACAGTCACGTGTGAGAGGAAATGCCAAGTTGGACAGTGACGATATGGATTTGAAATGTGTCCATGGAGAAGTTTTTTTTTTCATTTTTACGTGGAAGGACATTCGTGTTTGCGTGACATCACGTGCACCTATGACGTCACATGAATGTGCTACTTAGTACCAGCACCCAGTTTTCATCATGACGTCACATGAATGTGCTACTTAGTACCAGCACCCAGTTTTCATCATGACGTCACATGAATGTGCCACATAGTACCAGCACCCAGTTTTCATCATGACGTCACATGAATGTGCTACTTAGTACCAGCACCCAGTTTTCATCATGACGTCACATGAATGTGCTACTTGGTACCAGCACCCAGTTTTCATCATGACGTCACATGAATGTGCTACTTGGTACCAGCACCAAGTTTTCATCATAATTGTAACTGAAGTTGCAAACTTTCGCGCATTTATGTTAATGCACTGATCTTTGATGGATCTGTGGCCGTGCTACAGAGTTAGTGCATGTTGGTCGGTGGAGTTCTCTACATTTCAAAGAGAGGATTCAAGCACCTATGATGTAACTGGTGCGCATTTATGCTCATCCTAACATAATTTCCATAACTAAATAGAAGCAAACTAAATGAATGTTCCATCTTCGTATTGCCTTATCAGCGATATCCAAAACCCAGGTCGGTTCACCATCAGCTGATCAAGACATAGCAGTTCTACTTCTTCGTTGACGCTCCCGGTAACAGTCTGAGTCAAAACAGGCTGTCTAACAGAAGCTAGGATCACCGTGTTCCCTCTGATGGTGGATGTTACTGATATAGAAGACCCAGTATTGCAGTACCTCTAGGCTGAACTAGTAGTTTCCCAGCACAGCCTGGGATAGACGAACTCCAACTCTCCAGTAGAAGTCGGGAGTGCCACGAAAATCATTAAGTAAAGGTTCCCTCTATGCTTTGCCAGGCGTATGGAGAATATTGTGTTAGTGATCATATTTTTCTATGACGACGACATATTTTTGGGTGATGTGGTCGGTATCACACCTGGCCGCCTTTACTTCCCAGAAAAATCTCTGGTACCCATTTTTAGAGGCTGGGTGAACCCCGGAGCCTTCATGACCCAGAAAGTTATTACAACCTGCCATATTAGTGACACATCAACTCGTACATTACATCAGCAACAACATTAACCCAGGGCAATGATAATGTAGTCACCATGGACACATTTGGTCGAACACCAATAACAGTGTAACACAGAATAGGGAGTCAGTAGTGGGGTCATTTGGTCGAACACTAGTGACAGTGTAACACAGAATAGGGAGTCAGTAGTGGGGTCATTTGGTCGAACACTAGTGACAGTGTAACACAGAATAGGGAGTCAGTAGTGGGGTCATTTGGTCAAACAACAGTAACAGTGTAACACAGAATAGGGAGTCAGTAGTGGGGTCATTTGGTCGAACAACAGTAACAGTGTAACACAGAATAGGGAGTCAGTAGTGGGGTCATTTAAAGACTAAAACTATGATCATAAACAAAGAAAAAACTCAAAACCCACAAGTGGATATCAAAGTTGAAGGAATAGACCTGGAGACAGTTCAGAACTACAACTACCTTGGACATACTATAACCAGTGATGGAAAATGTACAACTGAAATAAACAAAAGAATAGGAATGGCAAAAAGTAATTTTAATGTCATGAAGGACATACTAACATCAAAACAAATAACACCAGAGCTAAAACTAAGAATAGCAAAATGTTACATCTTCTCAATATTCCTATATGGTGCTGAAACATGGACATTAGACAAGAAAACAGAACAGAGAATCGAAGCCTTTGAAATGTGGATATATAGAAGAATAGGTAGAATTGGATGGAAGGAAAAGAAAACAAATGACAAAGTCTTAAAACAACTAAAAATGAAAAGAGAACTTCTGAACACAATTAGAACAAGACAAATGCGATTCTTAGGCCATGTTAAAAGACACAACAGCCTACTGAAAGTGATCCTGGAGGGGAAAATACAAGGTAAAAGAGGCAGAGGCAGACCAAGATTAACATGGACGAGTAACATCAAAAGATGGACAAATCAACCGATGACAACCTGCACCATCAAAGCAAGAGATAGAGCAAAATGGCGCTCCATGGTAGCCAACCTTCGTTGCGGAGACGGCACTCAATGATGATGATGATGAGTGGGGTCATTTGGTCGAACACCAGTAACAGTGTAACACAGAATAGGGAGTCAGTAGTGGGGTCATTTGGTCGAACACTAGTGACAGTGTAACACAGAATAGGGAGTCAGTAGTGTGGTCATTTGGTCGAACAACAGTAAATGTGTAACACAGAATAGGAAGTCAGTAGTGGGGTCATTTGGTCGAACACCAGTAAAAGTGTAACACAGAATAGGGAGTCAGTAGTGGGGTCATTTGGTCGAACACCAGTAAAAGTGTAACACAGAATAGGAAGTCAGTAGTGGGGTCATTTGGTCGAACACCAGTAAAAGTGTAACACAGAATAGGAAGTCAGTAGTGGGGTCATTTGGTCGAACACCAGTAAAAGTGTAACACAGAATAGGGAGTCAGTAGTGGGGTCATTTGGTCGAACACCAGTAAAAGTGTAACACAGAATAGGGAGTCAGTAGTGGGGTCATTTGGTCGAACACTAGTAAAAGTGTAACACAGAATAGGAAGCCAGTAGTGGGGTCATTTGGTCGAACACTAGTAAAAGTGTAACACAGAATAGGAAGCCAGTAGTGGGGTCATTTGGTCGAACACTAGTAAAAGTGTAACACAGAATAGGAAGCCAGTAGTGGGGTCATTTGGTCGAACACTAGTAAAAGTGTAACACAGAATAGGAAGCCAGTAGTGGGGTGTGATAAGCACTCCAAGGCATGGTGACAGCTTTACAATGAAGGAGCACAACACAATACTGACGTTTCGGCCTGTGGTCTTCATCAGAATACAAGGACAACGACAACTAACGGTGAAGTTCATCATACCTTGGAGTGCGCATCACACCCCACTACAGGCTCCTTGCTACCAGCTTTACCGCAGCATTGCAATTGTTTGCCTGTTCCCTAACACATAATAGCTTCTTTTATATATATATCAGGCTGCATGTCCTTAGCAGAACGCTACCAGCGTATGTCGGTCAGAGCGACTACCCCTGACCACAGTGAGGGAAGAAAAGGATAAAGTAACTGTCACCTGACACGCACGCCGTAAGATTAGACTAAGAAGGCAGGGGACAAGGTTTTCGCTGGTGCTACGGAGTTAGTGCATCTGAGCTGAAGACATCTTCAGTACTTTCGCTAGTGAGTAAAGTGCGTTATTTACACCGCTCTTTGCTGAGACGGGAATCGGATCACTACGAAGGTGTCCGTTGTGCAAAGAAGAGTATCTGTCTGAATTAAACTTACTATATCTTGTCTTTGGCGTCTTGATAGTCGGTTGGTAGCGAGTAATCATGATTTGTCAGTAGTTTGGTAAATGAGCGTCTCATGCTGTTTACTGTTTTACTGAGCAGTTTCTCTATCTGCTGAATCTGTCGATATTGGATAGACAGATTCGATCACAGAATGAACAAGATATATTTGTGGTGCATGGCCTCTTCTGATTTCTCCTACGCCTTTTGTCTTCTATATCAGCGATTTCTTGAGTGTTGATGCGCTTTTTTTTTTTTATTTCTGTTCTCCATGTGCTATTATCTAATGCCTGACATGCCAAGTTTCTTTCGCTGATAAAGAATTCACTCAAGGAAACTCTGCAATCCTGATATCTAACACTGGTCTGCCCTTTGGTCTCTTTCCGTCCCTAAGTTCGCATTACAATAATTGTTTGAGAATAAGCGGCGGATATTCTGAGGAGGCAAACCAGACACGATACCTCTAATATTTAATCAGAAAGCATAACACAATCACATTCCAGCTCAGGGAGTTAAATCGCAGCGTACAACCAGCCACCGTATTCTCTAGTATAGCCTAGATCATCATCATCATCATCATCATCGAGTGCCTTCTCCGCAACGAAGGTTGGCTACCATGGAGCGCCATTCTGCTCTGTCTCTTGCTTTGATGGTGCAGGCTGTCATAGATTGACTTGTCCATAGCCTAGATACAATTCCAATAACTCAAGCCGTTATTAATAAATAGACTTCAATGTCTATGGAGTTAAAACGTACTACAACCGTACAACGGCATCTGTCAACCTTGCAGCCTATATGAGAATTGGGTACGTCATTTCAACAATTACCTCACCATTTCCATGGCAACAAAAGAACTACAAATCAGATGAAGTTATATATTTTCATTGAAACAAATAGAAGCAATGTCGATAGGAAGGAGAATTTGTGAAGTGCCTGCAAGAATCATTGCCCTCTGTCTTTATGTACAAAAAAGCATGTTAACAGAAAAACCACGTCTTGTCATATAATAATACAAATATCTAAGACATGTAATAACAATCATGTTAATTTGTTTAGAGCAATAATTGAAGGAACTACATTACATAGCGCAAATTGCCTCAACATGTCGTAAATTATCAAATATAGGTCAACCTTCAAGTTCGGTTTCAAGTCTGGCTTCCTTAAGTCCCTAACTCACTGTCCGCCACTGTTGAGATGAATATTTCTCACTATATCTTACATCTAAAGGGTTACATTTTGCTAATGAGCTTCAAACACTTTAGACATCTGTCGGTACATTTTTTTTAATTTCTCTAGTTCATAACTCAGCCTGGCTGACCACTCATCCGAACTTCTTGACCACAGCATATCTGCCATCTTTAGCGTCTTGTAATAACCCAAACACAGTCGTTTGTCACTGATACTTTATTTTTTTTTTCCACTAGTGTCTTTCCGGGAAGATATAATGCCCAAACTTCTATTACACTTTCTAAGCGATAAGAGGAGAGTACATCTTTTATATATATATATTAACTGGACTACAAAGGACAAGAGGTAGGGTAAGATCCCAACCGATGGCTTTCCGGTTCACACAGCCTTTAATGGGTACCGGATTTTTTTTCTGGGAAAGTAAAGCGGCATGAGCGTAATACTGACTACATTACCCCAAAAATCATGTGCCGAAGGTCTGTAAAATTTATGGTCACTAATACCATATTCCCTATACGCCACTTGGCGTGACGGGGGTACTTTACTTTATATGTATATATATATATATATATATATATATATATATATATATATATATATATATATATATATATATATATATATTATTTTAACTTTTGTTGCTAAAAAAAAAATGGAATATTACATCTCGGAATATCTCAGATTTGCCAATATTTTATCTTACTGTTACGAGCATTAACTACTAAAATATCACTCCTACATAAATATTTGCTTAGCTAAACATTTTACATCTTGTTTTTGATGTCGTCAATTGAAACCATCTCTACCATAAAATATCCAACTCAAGATTGAGTGGATTGCACAAGGCTCAAGACACCTTCAATCATAAAATCTGCAACATTTCCTTGCCACTGTCATGCCACTTTGAAATGAAAACAAATACATCTGTGACTGATGCATGGCATTGCAATAGAAGGGCCCAAACTCTGAAATACCACCTTCAGGAGTGTAAAACCCATGCAGACCTTCGACTTTCGATTTGGCTCAACGACAAAGATGTACAAGAAAAATAGTGGAGACAAACGAAGATCGGGAGTAGGCTGCGAGCATCGTTCTGGCGACAGGGAACAAGATATTGTGTGATGAATACTTTATTGAAGAAAAAGAGACACAACATGTATAATTAATCGTTGTAGTAGAATAAGCAGTAGTAGTAGTAGTAGTAAAAAAGTAAAGTACCCCCCGTCACGCCAAGTGGCGTATAGGGAAATATGGTGTTAGTGACCCTATATTTTACAGACCTTCAGCACATGATTTTTGGGGTAATGTGGTCGGTATTACGCCCGTGCTGCTTTACTTTCCCAGAAAAAATCCGGTACCCATTTAAGGCTGGGTGAACCCGGAGCCGTCGGTTGGGATCGAACCCTACCCCTTGTCCGTAGTAGTCCAGTTCACTAACCACTGAGCTATCGCGGCTCCCACTAATTTTTAGGGAATTAGTAAAACCCAGGTGTCCTCGCCAGGGAACGAACCCCGGCTGTTGCCGTGGTAAGCCAACCGCCTATCGATTGCGCTAACCGGACACCCAGTAGTAGTAGTAGTAGCAAAATAAATAGTAGTAGTATAAGTAGTAGTAGTAGTATAACTAGTAGTAGTAGTATATCTAGTAGCAAAATAAATAGTAGTAGTATAAGTAGTAGTAGTAGAATAAGTAGCAGTAGTATAACTAGTAGTAATAGTAGTATATATAGTAGTAGCATAAGTAGTGGTAGTTGTATAAGTAGTATATGTAGTAGTATATGTAGTAGTAGCAGGATAAATAGTAGTAGTATAAGTAGTAGCATATGTAGTAGTAGCAGAATAAATAGTAGTAGTATAAGTAGTAGTATAAGTAGTAGTATATGTAGTAGTATATGTAGTGTTAGTATAAGTGATAAGATATGCTGATGGTACTGTTTTACTAGCAAAAAATCCTAAAGATCTACAACTATTACTTAATGAAATAAACACGACAAGCAAAAATATATGGATTAGAAACGAATATCAAAAAGACTAAAACTATGATCATAAGCAAAGATAATACTAAAACCTACAAGTGGATTTCAAAATTGAAAGAATAGACATGGAGACAGTTCAGAGATACAACAACGTTGGACACACTATACCAGTGATGGAAAACGTAAAACTGAAATAAACAAAAGAATAGGTATGGCAAAAAGTAATTTTAAGGCCATAAAAAGTATCATCATCATGTGCCATACCGGTTGGCGTAGATGATCATGTCCCTCCACAATCTTCTATCTACAGTGCATCGTATCAGTTCTGTTGTTGACTGTTTTCTATGCCATGACACTAAGCTATCTAGTATTTTCTCTCTTTGTCGTCCGCGATCTCTCCTTTTATTTTGCCAGTTGTAACCAAGTATTCCAACTTTCCTCTTCTCATGATGTGCCCGAAAAATGTTGATTGCTTCTTTCTCGTGTTTTTTAAGAGCTCTCTTTTTGTATTGGCCTCTTTGAGAACTTCCTCATTGGTCTTTTTATCTGTCCAGGGAACTTTCAACATTCTTCTGAGAAATCCCATCTCTGTGGCCTCTAATCGTCTTTTCATTTGTTTGTCTACTGTCCATGATTCACTTCCATAGGTCAGAATTGGTTCTATATAGCACCGATGAACTCTCTTTCTCAATTTTATTGACATAGATTTGTTGCAAGATATTTTTCATTTTCTGAAATGCTATTTTGGCCTGAGCTATTCTGCTTTTTATTTCTGTCATCTCACATCTGATGTTATTATTGTGTTCAAGTATTTAAAACGTTGCACTTGTTTCAGATTTGTCTCGTTTATTTTATGCTGCATGATGGTGGTGATTTTGGTTAGCGGAGTAGAGTTCTGCCCTACCAAAGAAAGAGTGAGATGTCTCCTTTCCTCCGCTAGTCTTCTGGACACCCCTGGGCAAGGTGGAGCTCCCGTTTAGCCCCCCTATCAGGGTTATGTGAAGCCATTGGACAAGGTGGAGCTCCCGTTTAGCCCCCCTATCAGGGTTATGTGAAGCCATTGGGCAAGGTGGAGCTCCCGTTTAGCCCCCCTATCAGGGTTATGTGAAGCCATTGGGCAAGGTGGAGCTCCCGTTTAGCCCCCCTATCAGGGTTATGTGAAGCCATTGGGCAAGGTGGAGCTCCCGTTTAGCCCCCCTATCAGGGTTATGTGAAGCCATTGGGCAAGGTGGAGCTCCCGTTTAGCCCCCCTGTCAGGGTTATGTGAAGCCATTGGACAAGGTGGAGCTCCCGTTTAGCCCCCCTGTCAGGGTTATGTGAAGCCATTGGACAAGGTGGAGCTCCCGTTTAGCCCCCCTATCAGGGTTATGTGAAGCCATTGGGCAAGGTGGAGCTCCCGTTTAGCCCCCCTATCAGGGTTATGTGAAGCCATTGGGCAAGGTGGAGCTCCCGTTTAGCCCCCCTATCAGGGTTATGTGAAGCCATTGGGCAAGGTGGAGCTCCCGTTTAGCCCCCCTATCAGGGTTATGTGAAGCCATTGGGCAAGGTGGAGCTCCCGTTTAGCCCCCCTGTCAGGGTTATGTGAAGCCATTGGACAAGGTGGAGCTCCCGTTTAGCCCCCCTGTCAGGGTTATGTGAAGCCATTGGACAAGGTGGAGCTCCCGTTTAGCCCCCCTATCAGGGTTATGTGAAGCCATTGGGCAAGGTGGAGCTCCCGTTTAGCCCCCCTATCAGGGTTATGTGAAGCCATTGGGCAAGGTGGAGCTCCCGTTTAGCCCCCCTATCAGGGTTATGTGAAGCCATTGGGCAAGGTGGAGCTCCCGTTTAGCCCCCCTGTCAGGGTTATGTGAAGCCATTGGGCAAGGTGGAGCTCCCGTTTAGCCCCCCTGTCAGGGTTATGTGAAGCCATTGGAGCAGGTGGTGGATGGTGTTGTGGGAGCAGCCGACAAGTAGTGCCAGTTATGGTCCCCCACACCGCGATGGCAGGCAGAGGATCTCATGTATAGAGACAATGGCTGCGATCTCCGACTAGTACAGTCACTGCCAAGAAGGAAAGAAATGGCAAACTACCTTCATAAATTGCCTGGACTAATCACGACAAATGAAAAGTATACTAACATGAAAACAAAAAAAAAACACACAAAAAAACACCCGGGCTAAATAATAGCAAAATGTTATATCTTCTCAATATTCCTATATGGTGCAGAAACATGGACATTAGACTAGTAAACAGAACAGAAAATTGAAGCATCGGAAATGTGGATATATAGAAGAATAGGTAGAATTGGATGGAAAGAAAAGAGAAATGATGAAGTTTTAAAACAAATAAAAATGAAAAGAGAACTACTAAGCACAATTCAAACAAGACAAACAAGATATTTTGGACATGTTAAAAGACACAACAGCCTACTAAAAGTAATCTTGGAAGGGAAAAATACCGAATAATATAGGCACAGGCAGACCAAGACTAACATGGAAGAGTAACATCAAACGATGGACAAGTTAGCCTATGTCAAAATGCACCATCGGAGGCGAAGGCGCTCACACAGCACCAGAGCTGGAAGTTGTCAGCGACCCACAGCTGATGGTCTGCGCCAGGATCGGTGAACCAGAACCATCCCGACCCTGCTCCACCTCTCCGTGGTGCATCTAGTAAGAGACTAACCTGTCTAGTCTGGACAAGCGAGTAGGGACGTCGAAGAGGGAAAACAACCCGGTACTCAAAAATGTCGTGCTGAAGTCGGATGTGTTGGGCCGAGAGGCGCGAATATCACAGTTATACTGTTAACCACAACACAACGCAGACACGGCCACTTAACGTCTTTTTAAGGGCGGATGATGAAGAGGTACCATCCTTTAGTCACCGGGCGAACGCAAGCAAGCAAACTGCACCAACAACGCAAGAGACAGAGCGGAATGGCGCTCCGTGTAGCCTACCTTCTATGCGGAGACAGCACTCGATGATGATGAAGCATAATTAGTAGTAGTATAGATAGTAATAGTAGCAGTATAGGTAGTGTAAGTATAAGTAGTAGTAGCTGTAGTAGCAGCAATAGCAGTAGTATACGTAGTAGCAATAATAGTATAAGTAGTAGTAGCAGTAATAGTAGCGGTAGTAGTAATATAAGTAGTAGTAGTAGTAGTAGTATCAGCAGTACTAGTAGCAGTAGTAGTGGTAGCGGTAGTAGTATCTGTAGCAGTAGTAGTAATATAAGTAGTAGTAGTAGTATCAGCAGTAGTAGTAGCAGTAGTAGTAGTAGTATCAGCAGTAGTAGTAGCAGTAGCAGTAGTTGTTGTTGTAGCAGCAGTAGTGGTAACAGTAGTAGTAGTAGTAGTAGTAGTAGTAGTAGTTGTTGTAGCAGTAGTAGTGGTAACAGTAGTAGTAGTAGTAGTAGTAGTAGTAGCAGCTGTAGTGGTAATAGTAGTAGTAGTAGTTGTAGCAGCATTAGTGGTAACAGTAGTAGTAGTTGTTGTTGTTGTTGTAGCAGCAGTAATGGTAACAGCAGTAGTAGTAGTTGTAGGAGTAAAAAAAAAAAATAATAATCGGAAAGAAAAAACCTATTGACACAAATTTCAGTTTGACTTCTCCATTTTTATAATCGACATATTCACGCATTAAAAGTGTCGTCCTTTCTTTTTCTATACTCTTCTCGTAATGTGCCTTTGTTCACCTTCCTTTTGGTAATCTTCCTTCTGTACACATCGTTTATGACAATTTACTTCTGACTTCCCCTCTTTCATAATCTTCCATTTGTCTTCCACACATCCCTGTAATTTGTCAACTTTTCCCGCTTTTTCATATAATTTACGGTCTTCCTACGTCATTTCCAGCAGCTTCCCTTTGGTCTACCTTCTCGTTATCTCCCTTCTGCCTATTCGCATTCACGAATTCTCCCATTCGTCTCCCTCCTTATCTCCTTTCCCCACAAACTAACGCCGCACAAGCAGTTTCACGCACAAATGCTCACAAAAATACCTCAAACGTGAACACCGTAAGCATCAAACTCTCAACAAAAACAACAGATGAGAATAAGCAACCCAGAAAAGGCGACCATTCACACATGGATTTACGATTATGATACGATCGTTTGCGAAACCCCAGTTCGGTTCGTCTGATCTCTTTTACGTTTAGCTAACTGTATTTTACTCCATCCTTTTTATTTTTTGTTGAATTGTGTCTTTCTTTTGGTCTGAATTCTATTTCAGAAAAAAAAATCTTAATGTTTTTCTATTTACTCCCGCGGTCTATAACTCTCCGTGATGTGTCATCCTTCACATGAAAGCCGTAAACATCTCGAATGGACGAAATGTGTGTTTTGAAGTTCGCTATCGTCAAACTCCCAAAATGATGACATTTAGTCAGGATATCAAACTCGAATGTTTTAATGTCATCACGTTAATAAAATACAAAAACTAAGAATTGACATTTAACAAGCCAATATATGTGTGTGTATATATGTATATACATGTATATATATAACTAGAGACATGTACAATTGTGTTCTGGTTTATCCAATTGTGGTTGCCAGTGTTAATGAAATATTGAGCGAGCTCAAGAGTCTACGAATGTCTTTGTCTACATAAATGTGTCTCACGTTTTAGATTCCTCTACTGAGTGCGTCCACTCTTATACATCTTCCGCGGTTAAAAAGGGCGTTAATGCAGACGCAGATGCGTTGTGTTTTTGTGTGTGTGTAAAGTAAGCTGTGATATCTGCGCATTTCGACCTAACATATCCGACTTCAGCATGAAATATTTTCGGTACCGGCTTTGCTTTCCTTTCTATTCCTGTTCGAATGGCTCAGACTGGTGTTACCAGAACCACCGCGGAGAAGTGAAGCAGGTTCTTGGTCAACTGTTTGTCGCTAAACATTTTCAGCCCAAGTACTGCACAATGTCGGCCACAGTTGGGGGAAGGTCTTCGTCTGCCTCTTTTGTTGCTGCACCTAGTTCACATCATCAACTTCATCGATCAATACAAGACTCGACTGTTGCGGATCAACATGCACAATCTGCCTAGCGTCGTTGTTTTGTCCTTTAACGTCACAGGAAAATCGAGTTTTTAAACAAAACTCTTGGAGGTGCAAAGCGTCTGCGACCTGTGGTCTCTATAGCAGGGTCGACCCACCACCACATGACCAAAACTTAACAGTTTTACCTCCTCGTGGTCTCCCCCGGTAGCAGTCTGTCTCAAAAGTAAAGTTCCCCGTCACTCCAAGCGTCAAATAGGGAATATCGTGCTTGTGACTATATTTTTTTATAGACTTTCGGCACATACTTTATAAGGTAATGTGGTCGATATTACGCCCGTACCCTTTTACTTTCCCATAAAAAATATCAGGTACCCATTTAAGGCTGGGTGAGTCCGAAAGCCGTCTCTTGTCCTTTGTAGTCCACTTCACTAACCGCTGAGCTATCGAGGCTCCCTTGTTACTGATATAGAGGACTCAGTATTGAAGTACCTCTGGGCTGGACTAGTTTCACAAAATAACATGGTATAGACGACCTCTAACTTCTCCAGTACAAGCCGGAAATACCAAGAAAGCCACTACGACCCACCACATCAGTGAGCGAAAGGGCACTCTGTTCGCATCAACTTGTGGTACTACATCAACAACGCTCTTTGGTTCAGTGGACACAGAGTATTTTGTGTTGCTTTACATATTTTGTTTGCCAATCTCTCGCGATAGATAAATTTAAAAAAATTCTCAACTCCAATGTTAAGTCAGTCCTATTATATGGCTGTGAAACATGGAGAACAACAAAATTGGCAATCATGAAGATACAGACTTTCATTAATGGATGTTTACGTAGAATAAAAGGATGGAAATGGCAGGACAAAATCACTAACATAGAATTATGGAAATGTACCAGTCAAATACTAGTGAATAAATAAAGAGATATAGCGAAGACGATGGCACTGGATAGGACATATACTACGGAAGCCAACTGAGAGTATTACACAACAGGCCCTTTTTTGGAATCCCCAGGGGAAAAGACAAAGAGGAAGACCAAGGAATTCTTGGAGAAGACAGATATAAGCAGAGATGAAGATGATGGGGAAGACAGGGAATGATCTTAAAAGAATAGCAAGAAACAGAACGACTTGGAAAGTGTTTGTTGAGGACCTATGCTCCACAGGGAGCTGAAAGGTAGAAGAATCTCTCGCGAGGTCTTCCCCTACTTTATTTTGTTGCATGTGACTGTTAATGTTTGTTTTGGAATATTACTTTTGCCGGTAACCACGCGACATGTCCAAACAAATATATTTTTTGTCCCTGGATGAAGCACACGTGCTTCTGCTCCTTCTCAAATTTCTTATTTTATCATTTTGTCTTTGTCACATTCAGTATTCTTCGAAGAATTAGTATTCCGTAAGTGCTGTGGTCTTGAGGTAAGACATCGACTTCTGGACAAGAAGTTCCCGGGTTCGAATCTGTCCGTCAGAGGCTGTAGAGTTTTTCTCTTCGAAACCGTGGTTTCTTCGCGGTATAGACCTGTCCATTTCTCTGGATAGTGAGACCCGATATCTGGCACTCTCTGATAACGGCTTAAAAAACAGGATGTCTCGCGTTCACATTAAGCACACTAAAGATACCTTGGTGGTTAGAAATTGAAAGGAGCCAAATATGGCCGCCGCTGTGCTGGCGAATTGATATAAAAGATCTACCCAAAAGTCAATGCTCTCGGCGATAAAACATAAGAGTACCTCTGAAGTCGGAGAATATCTGCATGTAAGACGAGGGACACCTAAGCACACATTTGCTGGTGTGAAAAATAGGGAAACGTGGTATTCCTAAAAAGTTTAGTTGCTTCAGAGTTTGCTGGGTATGTATCCTGGCAACAACAATAGTTGCGATTTTCCTTTTCTTATTTGCTTATATCGTTGCAAAAAAGGACTCAGCTTTAATAGCAAAAAGACAGTAGTAATGGTAACAACGAAGAACAATACATCACATTTGTGCAAAATAAAGACAAGTGGAACAATATTAAAACAGGTAAATGAATTTAAATATTTCCGAACTTTGTTAACCTCAGACGGAAGATGTACAAGAGAGGTGAGATGCAGAATGGCTCAGGCAAAAGCAGCTTTCCAAAAAAATGGGGAAGATACTATGCAATCCATTTTTAACAATAGAAACAAGAAACAGAGTTCTTAAATATTATGTGGAGCCAGTCTTAACATATGGATAATGAATCATGGACAATAGGACAACAGACAAGAAAATCACTGGAGTCTGTAGAAATGTGGTTTTACAGAAGAACGTTGAGAATACCATGGACAGGTAAGAGGAGTAATGAAAACGTTCAAAGCAAAAAGAGAGTTAATTTCCAATATTAGGAAGAAACAATCATCATTTTTTGGCCATGTAATGAGAAGAGAACAACTGAAATATATTTAACAACTGGAAAAATTGAGGGACGAAGAGATAGAGGGAGGCAAAAAGAAAAAAAATACCAGACAGCTTAAAAGAATGGCTTGGCAGAAGGCCAACAACAGAAATGATAAATAACTGTCGAGATCGAAAGTTGTGGAGAGAAATGATCACCTACGCCAGCAGGCCCGGTACTTGATGAATATCGTTGCCAAATGGCACTGGTGGTAGGCACTGATAGCACAAACATGGCAGAAACACTGGATCATATGTTCATTTATTGTATACACTGCCAATTTTGTTTTTAATTGTCAATGTTTTGTGTCCACTTATTTTGTTTGCTTTGTTTTATCTGTTCTTAACTTCGGTCCCAATTTTCCTTCAAAACGTAAACCTTAAATACAGAATAAGAAGAAGTCAAGATATTGAAATGTGTGTCACCATACGATCAATGGCATTTTCATGTAGAGATAACATTAAACATACCAGACAGTCCACAAAACTATCACTAGTAACATAGACCCACGCGAAAATCTTCTTACATTTGTAGGGACAAGCAAATTATGAATTGTGCTATTTACGGTATAAGGAAAAGCAAATTATGCTAGTTAAAGCACATGTCGAGGTGATCTAACGGTCTGGAAAAAAAACCATTTCGCTTTTAGAAAATTGATGAATTGGACACTCCGAAAGATGGGCACTGGTGAAAATATGATATTTCAAACAGTGGACGGGAAAAAAAAACACGTGAACAAACACATCGATTGACACATAAATATAAAACAACGGAGAATGTTTTTGGTTCATCAATATGTTGTCGCCATAAAATAATGCAACTAAAGGGTCAGATTCTTTTGTTCATGCTTCCTCGTAACTCTACTTTTATAACAAATGATTACAGCCAATGTTTTATTAAACAGACTCAAGATGCAACAAAACTTTTCAAATCATTGGACAAATATAACCACTATTGTCCAACAAGGAAATAACTCTAGAGGCAAAACGGGCACTCTACAATATAATCTTCATCCCAACGTTGTGCTACCAATGACAGTCCTGGACCCTAGATACAAGAACAATGAGAAAAATAAACTCTACCGAGATTAAATGTGTTAGACGAAGAACAGGAAACAGCCTGATAGATAAGATCAGAAATGAGAGAAAAAAAAACTAGGAATAATCCCTGCCATAGAATATATAAAGAAACAACATTAAAAAATGGTTTGGCCACGTGACAAGGCAGAAAGATCAAAACACAACACAACGAGACTTCAATAAACGTTGCGAGAACACTAGATCCAAAGATCGACCACGAAAAAGATGGATCGACGGAACATAGAAAACATAGAAGCAGAGGCGAATAGAAGAGCAAACGGTCGCATATTATATATCCATCCCCTCGACGCTGAATGGCAAATAGGGGAGGAAGGAAAGAAGAAGAATGTTTTATGATACCAACTGGTGTAGACGACCATGTATTGTATAACGTCATGTTCATACCGTTGTCCATAAATTCATGTGTTGACTACTTTATACCACAACCGTAGCCTGCATATAACTTTCTTTAACTCTCGTTTGCCCTTTTGTTACTTCCTTAGAACAGGGACAATTCTTGAAAGTCACAAGCGTAAATATATATATATATATATATATATATATATATATATATATATATATATATATATATATATATATATATATATACATGTATATATATTCGAAATGGATTAAATAAGAAAAATTGTAAACAAAACTAGAGGAGAAAAGATTGGAATTGAGACAATCACAAAAATGGAAGGTGTGACACTGGTAATTTACGCAACAAGAGAGAATCAAATGGTTCGGAATTTAATTAGAATTAAATAGAAACATGTAGCTCAAGCGTATTACACGAAAACATTCATCAAAGCAGCAAAAATGGTAGGCACAGAAATAGACTGATAGACTGGCCGGACGGTCAGACAGACTTGCTTTGTGTTAGCGGGAACTGTAAAACAAGACTGGCAACAACGTGTGCTTGACGTGAATCAAAGTATCTACGCCCGTCTCTTATATTCTCTTCTCTATTACTAGTTACTGAAAGTTCAATAACAAATAAAACTACAGGCATACAGCCTCATATATACCCAGAGAGAGAGAGAGAGAGAGAGAGAGAGAGAAGAGAGAAGAATATAGATAGGTAGGTAGGTAGGTAGGTAGGTAGGTAATAGAGATAGATAGATAGATAGATAGATAGATAGATAGATAGATAGATAGATAGATAGATAGATAGATAGATAGATAGATAGATAGATAGATAGATAGATAGATAGATAGATAGATAGATAGATAGATAGATAGATAGATAGATAGATAGATAGATAGATAGATAGATAGATAGATAGATAGATAGATAGATAGATAGATAGATAGATAGATAGATAGATAGATAGATAGATAGATAGATAGATAGATAGATAGATAGATAGATAGATAGATAGATAGATAGATAGATAGATAGATAGATAGATAGATAGATAGATAGATAGATAGATAGATAGATAGATAGATAGATAGATAGATAGATAGATAGATAGATAGATAGATAGATAGATCAACAACTTTAACAATACAACTAGCAAAGGTCAGAAAGTTATATATTTCTGCACTCTTGCGACACTACACAGCACAAGCTGCATATTAAAAGAGGAAAGAAGACAGAAAGACTGCCAGAGAAAATTATCACGTTCCCTAATGTCTAATTAAATCTGATAGTTCGTTTTTTTTTTTAATTAGTTAATGTTTGTGACACGTTTTTTTAATAAATTTATATTTGTGACACGATCTGGTTAATCTTCTTCTTCTTTCCTTGCTCATTTGTCTTTCAGCGTTGAGGAGAGATATAATTTGCTGTTTTTTGCTCTTCTGTTAGCCTCTCCTGCTGTTATGTTTTCCTAATGTTTCTAATATTCCGTCAATCCATTGTTTTCATGGTCGGCCCGTGGGTAAAGTGCTCTCGCAACATTTATAGAAGGCTCGTTGTGTTGTGATCTTTCTGCCGCATCACGTGTGCCAAACCTTTAGCGTCTTGTTCATTTATGTATTCTATGACGGAGCCGCGATAGCTCAGTAGTTAGTGATCAGGACTACAAAGGACAAGGGGTAGGGTTCGATTCCAACCGGCGGCTTTCGGGTTCACCCAGCCTTAAATGGGTACTGGATTTTTTTTCTGGGAAAGTAAAGCAGCACGGGCGTAATACCAACCACATTACCCCTAAAATCATGTGCTGAAGGTCTGTAAAATATAGAGTCACTAACACCATATTTCCATATACGCCACTTGGCGTGACGGGGGTACTTTAGTTTTACTTTATGACGGGAATTATTTGTAACTTTTTTTCTCAATTCTTAATTTCTGATTTTATCTCTCAGGCTGTTTCCTGTTATTCGTCTAACACATTTCTCGGTATTAGTGGTTATTTTTCTTACTGTTGTTGAGTCTAAGGTCCAAGTCTGGCATTGGTAGGACAACCTTGGAATGAAGATTCCTCATCATCGAGTGCCGTCTCCGCAACGAAGGTTGGCTACCATGGAGCGCCATTCTGCTCTGTCTCTTGCTTTGATGGTGCAGGTTGTCATAGGCTGATTTGTCCATCTTTTGATTTTACTCGTCCATGTTAGTCTTGGTATGCCTCTGCCTCTTTTACCTTGTATTTTCCTCTCCACGATTACTTTTAGTAGGCTGTTGTGTCTTTTAACATGACCCAAAAATCGCATTTCTCTTGTTTGAATTGTGCTTAGTAGTTCTCTTTTCATTTTTATTTGTTTTAAGACTTCATCGTTTGTTTTCTTTTCCTTCCATCCAATTCTACCTATTATTCTATTATATCCACATTTCAAAGGCTTCAATTCCCTATTCTGTTTTCTTGTCTAATGTCCATGTTTCTGCACCATAGAGGAATATTGAGAAGATGTAACATGTGGAATAACGATTGTATTGATGAATGTCCGTTTTCCTCTAGAGTTGTTTCCTTGTTAGACAGCAGTGGTGACAGCTGTCCGATGAATTATCAAGCTTTGTACGTAGTGATTACTGTTTAACAAGTTTTAGTTAATCTTCTTCTTCTTTCTTTCTTTCCTCATTTGCATTTCAGCATCGAGAGGAGATATTATTTGCGATTTCTTTTTCTCTTCTTTTCGCTTCTGCTGATGCTGTTATGTTTCCTAATGCTTCTAATATTCCATCGATCCATCTTTTTTGTGGTCGACCCTTGGGTCTGGTATTCTCGCAACGTTTATTGAGGGCTCGTTGTGTTGTGTTTTGATCACTCTGCCTTGTCACGTGGCCAAACCATTGTATCTGTTGTTTACCTCCCCTTTACTTGCTAAAATTATTACACAATCGGTGGTGACTTGGAGGCACAGCAAAATCATGAAACGTGTTTACAAATAACATTTTGAGCTCTGCGCATGCGCGTCGTTCAAACTCTGCATCAAAATTATCTAGAATTTTAGCGTTAAAGCTTTGCAACGTTCGAAGTTAGAGTCGTTCGAGGTTCAACTTTCAAATATTTTAATTATTACAACAATTACTTTTTGTAACCTACAACTTCAACTACAACCATAACTATTGCTACAAATATAATACTCCCAGTACGATAATTACAACCACTGTTACTGCCGCTGCTATTTTTACTACTACTACTACTACTACTATTATTACTAAAACTACTAGTACTACATCAAATATTACTGCTAGAAATGCTAAAACGAATAGTACTACATCAAATCTACTACTAGTACTACATCAAATACTATTAAAACGAATAGTACTACATCAAATCTACTACTAATACATGTACTACTAGTACTACATCAAATACTATTAAAACTACTAGTACTACATCAAATCTACTACTAATACTACTAGTACTACATCAAATACTATTAAAACTACTAGTACTACATCAAATACTATTAAAACTACTAGTACTACATCAAATACTACTGCTAGAAATACTAAAACTACTAGTACTACATCAAATCTACTACTAATACTATTAGTACTACATCAAATCTACTACTAAAACTATTAGTACTACATCAAATCTACTACTAAAACTATTAGTACTACATCAAATCTACTACTAAAACTATTAGTACTGCATCAAATCTACTACTAAAACTATTAGTAATACATCAAATCTACTACTAAAACTATTAGTACTACATCAAATCTACTACTAATACTACTAGTACTACATCAAATCTACTACTAATACTACTAGTACTACATCAAATACTATTAAAACTACTAGTACTACATCAAATCTACTACTAATACTATTAGTACTACATCAAATCTACTACTAAAACTATTAGTACTACATCAAATCTACTACTAAAACTATTAGTACTACATCAAATCTACTACTAAAACTACTAGTAATACATCAAATCTACTACTAACACTACTAAAACTACCAGTACTACATCAAATACTACTACCACTACTCTCATTTCACGACAGGGTTAATTTGCTTTCTCCTGTTGGAGTGGGAGAAAAAACTCATACCTGAACAGCTCGCGTGGACCGCTCTCGACAAGCGGCCTTTATTCTCTCAACCTGTACATCTTTCAAAGCAAGACACCAGCAAGTGGTTAATGCCGTAAACACCGTTGGTTTTTGTGTAGTTAGATTATTTTTTTATGTCTTGTCACGTTCCCATGCCATTATATTTTTACGTGCAAATCTGAAGTTATAACTTAGCTGTGTAAAAAATATGAGACCCTGAACAAAATTTGGCTTACCAGCCAATGACACACCTGGACGGTTACCCAGTAGGTGTAAAAGTGAGTGCAACAGAGCATGATAGATTAAGTTCGTGCAGACGGTTGCAGTAGGGCGTGAACAGTAAGGAGAGCTCTCTGGGGGACATTGAGAAAGGGAAGTTTGATAAAGAGAGTGTGTCAGCGAGATACAATACAGGGAAAAGCGATAGAACGGACGGGGGAAGGCGGAGGAGATGAAGAAAGTGAGGGATATTAGATTAGATGCCAAGAGATGCAGAAGATTGACATATGGAAGAGGTACAGTAGCGTAAAGTAGGAAGCATTTGCAGCTGTAGAGAGGGGAGAGAGAGAGAGAGAGAGAGAGAGAGAGAGAGAAAGATTATCACTTAAGTGCGTCTTAAAAATAAGTTTAAAAAAAAAACAATTTAAAAGTAATATATAATTGTCTATTTCTTTCTATTTCAGTTTGTTGAATGCTCACATTAACTAAAGCAATACGTTTATTTAGTTGAATCCCTTTTTAAACAAACACATCTTTTTTTTTCTAAAATACAACTGAACTAAAGATAGATGAAATTAGGTACTTAGTTATAAGAGAGCAGAACGAAAAAAACAAAGCTCTTATATTGAAGTGGAAAGTGTGAAAGAAAACACTGATTCTAAAGGAAAGAGAGCGGCTCAAGTATCATCGCTGCAGCTACATTTCAAATAAAATCGATGTTAACATTGAAATATTGCCCACGGTTGTTGATTTTCATACCAAAGTTGTATTTTAGTTCTAACCTTGAAAACAACCCTCATTTATGGATGAAGATGTCTTGAGTCTAGTACATTCCCCTCATTTATGTATGAAGATGTCCTGAGTCGAGTACATTCCCCTCATTGATGTATGAAGATGTCTTGAGTCTAGTACATTCCCCTCATTTATGTATGAAGATGTCTTGAGTCTAGTACATTCCCCTCATTTATGTATGAAGATGTCTTGAGTCTAGTACATTCCCCTCATGTATGTATGAAGATGTCCTGAGTCTAGTACATTCCCCTCATTGATGTATGAAGATGTCTTGAATCTAGTACATTCCCCTCATTTATGTATGAAGATGTCTTGAGTCTAGTACATTCCCCTCATTTATGGATGAAGATGTCTTGAGTCTAGTACATTCCCCTCATTGATGTATGAAGATGTCTTGAGTCTAGTACATTCCCCTCATTTATGCATGAAGATGTCTTGAGTCTAGTACATTCCCCTCATTTATGCATGAAGATGTCTTGAGTCTAGTACATTCCCCTCATTTATGAATGAAGGTGTCTTGAGTCTAGTACATTCCCCTCATTTATGAATGAAGATGTCTTGAGTCTAGTACACTCCCCTCATTTATGTATGAATATGTCTGGAGTCTAGTACATTGCCATCACTCTTAAACCTTATAGTTGATGGAAGTGGTTTCCATTGGTGGTACTACATAAAAAGTAAATTAAAGTACCCCCGTCACGCCAAGTGGCGTATAGTGAATATGGTGTTAGTGACCATAAATTTTACAGACCTTCGGCACATGATTTTTGGGGTAATGTGGTCGGTATTACGTCCGTGCTGCTTAACTTTCCCAGAAAAAAAAACCAGGTACCCATTAAATGCTGGGTGAACAGGAAGCCGTAGGTTTGGGATCGAACCCTATTGGTACTACATACAACATACAAACCGTAAAATGTGTAACTAAACTAAATATTTGTAAATGAATTCTAATTTAGTAGTTAATATTCGTAACAAAGAATTAAAAAAAAAAGCAAATCAGATGGTTTCGAGAATGCAATAATCAAGGTTTAATAACACTTTTTTTCATTTAAAGATACAACTTATTTTAATCACTTTAAACGTGTAATAGAAGAAGTATGTATTTTATCTTCTTGGAAAAACACGAATAATCAAATCAACTAATATGTAAAGTGTCAAACAGTTGAGCAGCCGACTCCACTGTGGTTTCGCAGATGAATGTTGAGAATACCACGATGAGATAACAAATAGTAACGTGCATTATTTGAATTTTGGGCCATGTTAATAGACACAACAGCCTACTAAAAGTATTCCTGGAGGGGAAAATACAAGGTAAAAGAGGCAGAGGCAGACCAAGACTAACATGGACGAGTAACATCAAAAGATGGACAAACTAGCCTATGACAAGCTGCACCATCAAGAGACAGAGCAGAATGGCGTTCCATTGTAGCTAACTTTCGTTGCGGAGATTGCACTTGATGATGATGATGATGTTTTGAAAGAGTAACGTTCATGTTTTGAAAGAGGTCAAACAAATATGTCAAATAAAAATTCATTCCGAATAACAGGAGGAGGAGGTAATCATTGTTTGGTCAAGGAATGAGAAGAGGCTTATTTGACTTTGAGAAAAGCGTAGAGCAGCTTATTTGACTTTGAGAAAAGCGTAGAGCAGCTTATTTGGTTTTTAGAAAAGAGTAGAGCAGCTTATTTGACTTTGAGAAAAGCGTAGAGCAGCTTATTTGGCTTTGAGAAAAGCGTAGAGCAGCTTATTTGACTTTGAGAAAAGAGTAGAGCAGCTTATTTGGCTTTTAGAAAAGAGTAGAGCAGCTTATTTGACTTTGAGAAAAGAGTAGAGCAGCTTATTTGACTTTTAGAAAAGAGTAGAGCAGCTTATTTGGCTTTGAGAAAAGCGTAGAGCAGCTTATTTGACTTTGAGAAAAAAGTAGAGCAGCTTATTTGGCTTTGAGAAAAGCGTAGAGCAGCTTATTTGACTTTGAGAAAAGAGTAGAGCAGCTTATTTGGCTTTGAGAAAAGCGTAGAGCAGCTTATTTGACTTTGAGAAAAAAGTAGAGCAGCTTATTTGACTTTTAGAAAAAAGTAGAGCAGCTTATTTGGCTTTGAGAAAAGAGTAGAGCAGCTTATTTGACTTTGAGAAAAGAGTAGAGCAGCTTATTTGGCTTTGAGAAAAGAGTAGAGCAGCTTATTTGACTTTGAGAAAAGAGTAGAGCAGCTTATTTGACTTTGAGAAAAGCGTAGAGCAGCTTAGTTGGCTTTGAGAAAAGAGTAGAGCAGCTTATTTGACTTCGAGAAAATAGTAGATCAGCTTATTTGACTTTGAGAAAATAGTAGAGCAGCTTATTTGGCTTTGAGAAAAGAGTAGAGCAGCTTATTTGGCTTTGAGAAAATAGTAGAACAGCTTATTTGACTTTGAGAAAAGAGTAGAGCAGCTTATGTGACTTTGAGAAAAGAGTAGAGCAGCTTATTTTTTTTAGAAAACACTGACACAAACCAATTACAATTTTAAGGCTAAGACAGTATCTTGTATTAAAAATCTATCTCAAACTCTCTCTCTCTCTCTCTCTCTCTCTCTCTCTGCAGAACTAATTAAGTATCTCCCATTTGTCACAAAACACGCCAGATTCTGCTTTATGTGCCTCCAAGTCCACGACTTTCTCGGAAAATGAAGGAACAAAGAAAACAATACGCACAACAAAAAATAGAAATAGCTAAACCATTAACCACAAATGTCTAGCTCGCACAAGCAGCTCCTGTGTGTGGAGTAATCCTCGAAGAAACACTATTCTATACCCCCAAACCAATTTCTCATCATACCCTTCTCTTTGGGGATTAATTTTCTTTCACAAAGCCAAACCTTTCTTCATCTGCCAGCAGAACGTGAGGAAGTCAGGAATGTTCGAGTTATCCGCAGCAGCTGTTTCCCTGGGTTTGATAGCCTACCTGGTGAGTGAGACCATAGAGGGAAGCAATACCTACTCCATACCCCCATGGCTTTGTCATTCAACACAAAACATAATTTAGTTGTGCAGATTAAAACAGAAGTAGGAGACGTAAATGTATCTCATTCTTCATCATTATCGTTTATATTTCATGAAACCTATGAGTCTGTAATCGGCAGCCAATCATTACGAGGCTGTAGTTATTTCCGGTTGGAATCGTTCACGTGATCAGGAATGCCGGAAGTCAAACAATGAGTTCTTGAAGAATGCAATAAAAGGTATAACTTTCTCTTTAAAATTATAACTTTCAAACTCACAAATTATAACTTTCTACTTACAAATTATAACTTTCTATCTATTGACCTTTCGAGCCGTAACCGGCCCATAGGGCGTAGACCAAGATACACCTTCTCCTATATGGATTTTTGTTCTAGCAGTTTTCTTTTAAAGATATTTTATCAAATCTCGCCATCTGTCTCTGTTCTGTGCAAGCAGTTCTATCTCATTGAGGGAGCCGACTCCTGCTGCTCTTGCCTCTCTCATCAATGTTCTTCTCAGTGTCTCCCTGGGTCTTCCTCTTTTTCTTTTACCTGTTGTTTCCCATATGAGGGCTTGCTTTGCTATTCGGTTATTATCTCTTCTCATCACATGTCCAACGTATGACCATCGTCTTTTCTTTATTACTGAAGATATTAGTGGTTGATTGGCGATTTCTCTAATTTCCTCATTTGTTTTGAATTCGTTCCATGCTATACCAAGTATTTTCCTTAGACATTTATTTTCGAATGCGTTCAACTTTGTTTCTATATCTCTTGTTGTTTTCCAGCTTTCACACGCATACGTAAGGGTTGATAGTACATTTGATTTGAATAGCCTAAGTTTTGTGTTTGTGCTGATAAGTTTTGATTTCCACAACTTTTCAAGGCTTCTGAAAGACATTGCTGCTTTAGCTATTCTGATTTTAATTTCTTTGCTCGTATCCCCTTCTCGATCAATGTGACTTCCAAGATAGATAAAGTGATCGATCTCTTCAACTGGTTTGTTTTCCATGTATATTTTGTCACCTGTTGGAATTAAACTAGTCATGACTTTAGTCTTTTCATGATTGATCTCAAGCCCAATTTTGCTGGCTATTGATGATAGTTCATTTGTGTTTTCCTGCATCGTTTTTATCTGACTGCTGATGAGAACTATGTCATCAGCAAAGTCGAGGTCTTCCAAATAATAAATGATAACTTGCTCCTATAAATTAAAACTTGTTCTTTAAAACGTATAACTTTCTCCTTAAAATTATAACTTTCTACTTACAAATTGGGAGCCGCGATAGCTCAGTGGTTAGTGAACTGGACTACAAAGGACAAGAGGTAGGGTTCGATCCCAACCGACGGCTTCTGGTTCATCCAGCCTTTAATGGGTCCGGATTTTTTTCTAGGAAATTAAATGGCACGAGCGTAATACCGACCACATTACCCCAAAAATCATGTGCTGAAGGTCTGTAAAATTTATGGTCACTAACACCATATTCCCTATACGCCACTTGGCGCTTACGTTTTTTTACTTCTTACAAATTATAAGTTTTTTCTAAACATTAAAACTTTCTCTTAAAAAAATTATAACTGTTTCAAATTCCTGAATAGTGCCCCCCAACCTGATATAAAGTGTTATGTTCAAATAATAATCATCACCGAGTAGCGTGCCTGCTGGCATAGGAGATCGATCATATCTCTCCCCAACTTTCTATTTCTACATTTGATTGTTGATTCTGTTCTTATTTATTGTTCACCCATTGTCTTTTAAATGCATTTGAATGCTATTATCACCCATTGTCTTTTAAAATATATTTAAATGCTATTATCTCGTTTTCAACTACATACCCCAGCTATTATCTCCAGTTTTCAACTACATACTCCAGCTATTATCTCCAGTTTTCAACTACATATTGGGTACAAATAATAATACATAAATATTATTATATGGGGAACTTCCGAGGCGATAATAGGGAATAATAGAACAAAGAAGTATGTGTTAGCACTCGGAAAAATTGACAGACAAACAACAATAGAAAAAAACGAAGAACAATATATGGTCCGAAGTGGGATCGAACCCGTACTCAGTGGCACCGCGCCTTGCCACGAGAAGCCGAACGCTTGGTACACTGCCACGCAGCCAACTAAATATTTCCGCTATTATTAAATATTTCAACTACATATTCCCGCTTTATTATCTCCAGTTTTCAACTACATATTCCAGCTATTATCTCCAGTTTTCAACTACATACTTCAGCTATTATCTCCAGTTTTCAACTACATACTCCAGCTATTATCTCGTTTTCAACTACATACTCCAGCTATTATCTCCTATTACAAAACTACAAGTGATTATTGCTACCACTTAATGTTGACAACTTTTCTCTACTTTAGTCTTATTCAGAGTGTCACTATCAGTTTTCTTGTTATGATGACCATATTATTCTTATAGAGAGCCGCGTTAGCTCAGTAGTTAGTGAACTGGACTACAAAGGACAAGGGGGTTGGGTTCGATCCTGATCCACGGCTTCCGGGTCCACCCAGCCTTAAATGGGTACCAGATTATTTTCTGAGAAAGTGAAGCGGCACGGGCGTAATACTGACCACATTACTCCAAAAAAGCATGTGCCGAAAGTCTATACAAATTAATGTCACTAACACCACATTCCCTATACGCCACTTGGCGTGATGGGGCTCTTTACTTCTTTTTAAAATTATTCTTATGCAACGAACTGTGATAAGAGTAAGAAAGAGGGGTAGTCAGTGAAATAGATGGGAAGATAACATCAAGGAATGGACAGTCCTCGATTTCGCAGAATCCCAAAGAATGACTGAACATAGAGAGAAATGGAGATGATTGTCTAACTCTGTCAGTGATTTTCTTCACGACTCCCAGGATTATAGGATAAAGAGGAAGATGGTATTGTTCTCAAACATTATTTGGTCGAACCTTATTTTTCTGTTTATTTATTTTTATAGAGACAAACGATAATACACAAACAACAGAGATAGACTCATGATGCATCAAAGCTTGCCAACTCCTTGGACCAGCTATCGCCACTATTGTCCAACAAGGAAATAACTCTAAAGGCTAAACGGGCACTCTACAATACAATCTTCATTCCAACGTTGTGCTACCAATGCCAGACCTGGACCCTAGATGCAAGAACAATAAGAAAAATAACCTCTACAGAGATGAAATGTGTTAGACGAATGACAAGAAACAGTCTGAGAGATAAGATCAGAAATGAAAAACTGAGAAAAAAGCTAGGAATAACCTCCGCCATAGAATATATAAAGAAACAACAGATAAAATTGTTTGGCTACATGACAAGGCAGAGTGATCAAAACACAACACAACGAGCCCTCAATAAACATTGCAAGAATACCAGACCCAAGGGTCAACCACGAAAAAGATGCATCGATGTAATATTAGAAGCACTAGGAAACATAACAGCAGCAGAAGCGAACAGAAGAGCAAAAGACCGCAAATTATATCACCCCTCGACGCTGAAAGGCAAATGAAGAAGGAAAGAAGAAAACACTTTACTATGGCTCCCAGTGATTTTCTTAAACCTTGCCCAGGATTATAAGGTACAGAAGAAGACGGTATTGTTCTCATCATTATCCGGTACACATTTTTCTGTGGCTTCCAACGATTTTCTTAACCCCTGCCCATGATTCACTTCTCCCATATGCTGCGAATGACGCTATACATATAGCGCAGTATTATATTTTTAACTCGCGACTTGTCCATTGTATTGTTACTTGTAATGACATGAGTTAATTATGCAAACCTATTTCATCTTCATCACCGCTGATGATAGAGTATAATCTTCCTCTGCTGTTGTTGTTAAAGATAGTTATTGTTTTCAGAAACATGTTTTCTTTGATTTGATCAATATAGATTAATACATTTTAATTTTGTATCACATACGATCGGGATGTAAAATCGTGATCAGCTTCCATTTGAAAACAGTTTGTCATGTCCAACCCCCCCCCCAAAAAAAATACTTCCAAAGTCGAAGAGTAAGACTGATTTTTAAAGATTATCCCATTTCTGGAGTCTGCCGAGGGAGGAGGGTAGGAGAGAGAGTGAGAGAGAGAGAGAGAGAGAAACTTACAGGACCTAATCAGAAAATAAAGACCGCTTATTCAGAGCCGTCGCCACGAGATGTTTGGGGCTCACTCTTGGTTTTATCCCCGAGAGAGAAACAAGTTCACCCTTCCGTGACTCGAACCCGCGTTCTCCTGGTTTGGAGCTAGACAAGTTATTGATTCTGCCACCGGCTATCCTTAAAAAACAAATGTTGAGGAGTAAATTAATAGAATGGGATTTTTTTTTTTTAATCGAGCTCTGGAAGAGATCTTCCTGTGTGAGGAGATCTTCCCGTGCGAAGAGATCTTCCTGTGTGAGGAGATCTTCCCGTGCGAAGAGATCTTCCTGTGTGAGGAGATCTTCCCGTGCGAAGAGATCTTCCTGTGTGAGGATGGTCGTGGTAATGGACAGTTTTCACTGCACTGATGACAGTCCTTTATAGTGACAAGAACTAGTATTTCCTCTTTACCTTTAAGCGTGGAGGGCAGAGATTCTTTTTCTTCTTCCTTTCGGCTCCCTGTGAAGCATAGGTCTTCAACAAACACTTTCAGCTCCCTGTGAAGCATAGGTCTTCAATAAACACTTTCAGCTCCCTGTGGAGCATAGGTCTTCAACAAACACTTTCAGCTCCCTGTGAAGCATAGGTCTTCAACAAACACTTTCAGCTCCCTGTGAAGCATAGGTCTTCAACAAACACTTTCAGCTCCCTGTGGAGCATAGGTCTTCAACAAACACTTTCAGCTCCCTGTGAAGCATAGGTCTTCAACAAACACTTTCAGCTCCCTGTGAAGCATAGGTCTTCAACAAACACTTTCAGCTCCCTGTGAAGCATAGGTCTTCAACAAACACTTTCAGCTCCCTGTGAAGCATAGGTCTTCAACAAACACTTTCAGCTCCCTGTGAAGCATAGGGCTTCAACAAACACTTTCGGCTCCCTGTGAAGCATAGGTCTTCAACAAACACTTTCAGCTCCCTGTGAAGCATAGGTCTTCAACAAACACTTTCAGCTCCCTGTGAAGCATAGGTCTTCAACAAACACTTTCAGCTCCCTGTGAAGCATAGGTCTTCAACAAACACTTTCAGCTCCCTGTGAAGCATAGGTCTTCAACAAACACTTTCAGCTCCCTGTGAAGCATAGGTCTTCAACAAACACTTTCAGCTCCCTGTGAAGCATAGGTCTTCAACAAACACTTTCAGCTCCCTGTGAAGCATAGGTCTTCAACAAACACTTTCAGCTCCCTGTGAAGCATAGGTCTTCAACAAACACTTTCAGCTCCCTGTGAAGCATAGGTCTTCAACAAACACTTTCAGCTCCCTGTGAAGCATAGGGCTTCAACAAACACTTTCAGCTCCCAGTGGAGCATAGGTCTTCAACAAACACTTTCAGCTCCCTGTGAAGCATAGGTCTTCAACAAACACTTTCAGCTCCCTGTGAAGCATAGGTCTTCAACAAACACTTTCAGCTCCCTGTGAAGCATAGGTCTTCAACAAACACTTTCAGCTCCCTGTGAAGCATAGGTCTTCAACAAACACTTTCAGCTCCCTGTGAAGCATAGGTCTTCAACAAACACTTTCGGCTCCCTGTGAAGCATAGGTCTTCAACAAACACTTTCAGCTCCCTGTGAAGCATAGGTCTTCAACAAACACTTTCAGCTCCCTGTGAAGCATAGGGCTTCAACAAACACTTTCAGCTCCCAGTGGAGCATAGGTCTTCAACAAACACTTTCAGCTCCCTGTGAAGCATAGGTCTTCAACAAACACTTTCAGCTCCCTGTGAAGCATAGGTCTTCAACAAACACTTTCAGCTCCCTGTGAAGCATAGGTCTTCAACAAACACTTTCAGCTCCCTGTGAAGCATAGGGCTTCAACAAACACTTTCAGCTCCCTGTGAAGCATAGGGCTTCAACAAACACTTTCAGCTCCCTGTGAAGCATAGGGCTTCAACAAACACTTTCAGCTCCCTGTGAAGCATAGGTCTTCAACAAACACTTTCAGCTCCCTGTGAAGCATAGGTCTTCAACAAACACTTTCAGCTCCCTGTGAAGCATAGGTCTTCAACAAACACTTTCGGCTCCCTGTGAAGCATAGGTATTCAACAAACACTTTCAGCTCCCTGTGAAGCATAGGTCTTCAACAAACACTTTCAGCTCCCTGTGAAGCATAGGTCTTCAACAAACACTTTCAGCTCCCTGTGAAGCATAGGTCTTCAACAAACACTTTCAGCTCCCTGTGAAGCATAGGTCTTCAACAAACACTTTCAGCTCCCTGTGAAGCATAGGTCTTCAACAAACACTTTCAGCTCCCTGTGAAGCATAGGTCTTCAACAAACACTTTCAGCTCCCTGTGAAGCATAGGGCTTCAACAAACACTTTCAGCTCCCTGTGAAGCATAGGTCTTCAACAAACACTTTCAGCTCCCTGTGAAGCATAGGGCTTCAACAAACACTTTCAGCTCCCTGTGAAGCATAGGTCTTCAACAAACACTTTCAGCTCCCTGTGAAGCATAGGTCTTCAACAAACACTTTCAGCTCCCTGTGAAGCATAGGTCTTCAACAAACACTTTCAGCTCCCTGTGAAGCATAGGGCTTCAACAAACACTTTCAGCTCCCTGTGAAGCATAGGTATTCAACAAACACTTTCAGCTCCCTGTGAAGCATAGGTCTTCAACAAACACTTTCAGCTCCCTGTGAAGCATAGGTCTTCAACAAACACTTTCAGCTCCCTGTGAAGCATAGGTCTTCAACAAACACTTTCAGCTCCCTGTGAAGCATAGGTCTTCAACAAACACTTTCAGCTCCCTGTGAAGCATAGGTCTTCAACAAACACTTTCAGCTCCCTGTGAAGCATAGGGCTTCAACAAACACTTTCAGCTCCCTGTGAAGCATAGGTCTTCAACAAACACTTTCAGCTCCCTGTGAAGCATAGGCTCCCTGTCATACAACAAACACTTTCAGCTCCCATAGGTCTTCAACAAACACTTTCAGCTCCCTGTGAAGCATAGGTCTTCAACAAACACTTTCAGCTCCCTGTGAAGCATAGGTCTTCAACAAACACTTTCCAAGCCTTTCTGTTTCTTGCCATTCTTTTAAAATTATTCCATGTTTTCCCCATCATCTTAATCTCTGCTTCCATCTGTCTTCTCCAAGAATTCATTGGTCTTCCTCTTTGTCTTTTTCCATGGGGATTCCAAAAAAAGGCCTTTTGTGTAATACTCTCAGTTGGCTCCGCAGTGTGTGCCCTATCCATCGCCATAGTCTTCATTGGTGGCTGTCATTTTTTTGTTCTTCTACATGTTTCACAGCCTTATAATAAGACAGACTTAACATTGGAGTTGACAATTTTTATTTTAGTATTTAACCTAATTCCTTCGGACTTCCATATGTTTCCCAGAGCAACAAATGCTCCTCTTGCTTTTGATATCCTTATTTTGGTATCATTTTCTGATCCTCCCACTTCGTCTATATTACTGCCCAGACATATGTAAGATTGTACGTCTTGTAGAGGTATGTCTCCCATTTTTATTTGGTTAATAAGAATAAAGGCAGAGATTAGGTAACGTATTTTGTTCATTGATTAACCTCTTCTCCGATAGCGTTTCAGGATTTTTTTTTGGTTTTTTTTTTTTAGATTGCTTTCTATCTATCCAACTTTGCATCGGTGGGTGGAGTTGTTAGTGTGCTCGCTTTATAATCAGAACTGTCCGGGTTAGATCATAATCAGAACTGTCCGGGGTTAGATCATAATCAGAACTGTCCGGGTTAGATCATAATCATAATCAGAACTGTCCGGGTTAGATCATAATCAGAACTGTCCGGGTTAGATCATAATCAGAACTGTCCGGGTTAGATCATAATCAGAACTGTCCGGGTTAGATCATAATCAGAACTGTCCGGGTTAGATCATAATCAGAACTGTCCGGGTTAGATCATAATCAGAACTGTCCGGGTTAGATCATAATCATAATCAGAACTGTCCGGGTTAGATCATAATCAGAACTGTCCGGGTTAGATCATAATCAGAACTGTCCGGGTTAGATCATAATCAGAACTGTCCGGGTTAGATCATAATCAGAACTGTCCGGGTTAGATCATAATCAGAACTGTCCGGGTTAGATCAACAGAAGCGGCTTTTTTCCTCAGACAAGGCTCCGGGGCTCACCTAGCCTCTAAAAATGGGTAATATAGATTCTTCTGGGAAGTAAAGGCGGCCTAGCGTGATGCCGAGCACATCACCCAAAAATGTGCCGCGGTCATAGAAAAATGGTCACTAATACCATATTCTACATACATATAGAAAGGCGTAGAGGGAATCTTTACCTTATACTTTCATCATTATCATCGTCATATAACATAGCAAATGGCGTAGGCGATCATGTCTTTCCACAGTAAAAAAAAGTAAAGTACCCCCCGTCACGCCGAGTGGCGTATAGGGAAATATGGTGTTAGTGACCCTATATTTTACAGACCTTCAGCACATGATTTTTGGGGTAATGTGGTCGGTATTACGCCCGTGCTGCTTTTACTTTCCCAGAAAAATCCGGTACCCATTTAAGGCTGGGTGAACCCGGAGCCGTCGGTTGGGATCGAACCCTACCCCTTGTCCGTAGTAGTCCAGTTCACTAACCACTGAGCTATCGCGGCTCCTACTAATTTTTAGGGAATTAGTAAAACCCAGGTGTCCTCGCCAGGGTACGAACCCCGGCTGTTGCCGTGGTAAGCCAACCGGTCTTTCCACAGTGCATCATATCAATTCTGTTGTTGACTGTTTTCCACGCCATTACACCAAACTATCCATCATCTTCTTTATCTGTCGTCCGCGATCTCTTTTTTCCTGTATTTGGCGGGTTGTAGCCAAATATTCCAACTTTCCTCTTCTCGTGATATGCCTAAAAATATTGATTGTTACTTTCTGATGTTTTTTAGGAGCTCCCTTTTTGTGCTGGCTTCTTTGAGAATTTCCTCGTTGGTCAATTTTGGCTGTCCATGGAACTTCCAACATTCTTCTAAGAAATCCTATGTCTTTGGCCTCTAATCGTCTTTTTATTTGTTTGTCTACTGTCCATGAGTCATCATTCAAATGTTCATTATTTCTTTCTTATATATCTTATGAGCTCCCTGTTACCTTATACTTTACTATCCAATTTTACCGAGAACGTTCTCTAGTTCAGTAGTTTTTTGTTTGTTTTTTTCTTCCCCCCAGTGAATAGCGCAGTTAATTATATTTTTAATTGTTCATTGTTTCCAGCCCAGTAATCAAGTAGAGGTAATGGTTGTATCGAAGAAACTACCATCATCATCATTTAACATAAAAATAAGCGGGACAAATCGGAAACAACTGCAGAGCGCCAAATGCTTAGGCACAATAATAACATCAGACGAGAGTCAGGGAGGCTGAAAGCAACAATGCTGGAAGCTGTCAGCGACTCATAGCTGATGGCTTGCCGTAGAATGTCGAACCAGAACTATCCAGAACCTAAATCCACAACTTCGCTGTGCCTATATAAACAGGCCAACAGTTCTGGTCTGGTCAAGCGAGTTAAGATCGAGGAGGGAAGGGAACGCAATATTCAACAATTCCATGTTGATATTGGATGTATTGGGTCAAAATGTGGTAATAAACCACAGCACAACAAATGACGATGAGGACTACCAATTCCTTTAGTTGTTATTGGGTGGGCGTCAGAAAGAAGATCAGACGGAAGATACATCACATCAATTAAAATAAGAGTAGAACAAAGTTATGTCAAAGTAACATTTCAAAAAGTAAAAAAACATTGTGCGCAACAAGTCTATGTTAAAAGTTAGTAAGAGTGTTCGTGTGTGCTATTTAGATCCAATTCTGACCTATGGAAGCGAACCAAGGACAGTAGACAAATAAATGGAAAGAAGATTAGAGGCAGCAGTAATGGGATTTCTCAGAAGAATATTGAGAGTTCCCTGGACAGCTAGAGACCAATCTGTAAATTCTCAAAGAGACCAAAATAAAACGAGAGCTCCTTAGAAAAACATCAGAAAGAAATAATCGATATTTTTCGGGCATATACGGGGAAAATTAAAACTTTCATGAACTGAAAAAAAAATAAAACAATCAAAAGATAGAGAAATCACGGAGGACAAAGAGAAAAGATACTAACTATATCGTATGGTGTCGTGAAACGGTAAGCAACAAACGACAGAACTGATGCGACGTACTGTGGACAGACAATTGTGGGAGAATGTGATCGCCGACGCCAACCGCATGTCACATGATGATTACGTTTTATCACGTGGTAAAATCTATTTAATCCATTCAATTTCAATGATTATTTATATCTTTATTCAGCGGTTGGCCGAATCAATAACATGCAGTGCTCCAAAACAAGAAAACGCGGGTTCGAATCTCGGTAGGTTCAAAACGTATTTTATTTTATCTATCGGTGGTGGGGAAAAAAATTCTGACATCATGAACAATCATGCAGCGACTGCACTGGAAAAGCGGCCTTTATTCTCAAGTCCTATGTGCTCCACCGACAGACCCCAAAATTAAGGATAAATGCCGGATTTGTTTTTTTTTTTTTTTTTAATATTGTAAACCTCATGAAAGGGGGAAGTAATCCAACTCTTATCAATTTTTCAAATTAACATTATCTTCTGATTGCCTCTAATCGTACATCAGATGTAGTTTATTGCAGAGATGCTTATGGTCGTGAATTTTAATGAGAACGAATTCATGAATTAATGACAAAAAAGAGTGGCTAAAATTAGAAGAAATTTCATGACAAAAATTTTACAAGGTAAAGTAGGCAAAATGAGAAAAAATGTAGGCAACGAAAGAGTAGGTTAAGAAAAGAATAAACAGAAGGCAACAAATAATGAATAAATAAAAGAACGGGTAAGGTTAGAAGAGAGGCAAATAATACAAAGTTTTAAAAAATAGACGGTAGAGAATAGATATGCAGCTGATTGCTGGCGCCATGATCAGCGAACCCGAGTGGAACAAGATTATACTTTAACTACACGCTGTGATCACAGAAAGAAATTACTTAATTTGGTCAAATGAGACCAAACCCGGTCCTTAACTACACCGTGATGACATCGGATGCATCAGGTTGTAAAGCAAAATAGTTTCAGGTAACTGTAAGCAGATGCACAATGATCATTATTACTATTATTTTTACTATTATTACTATTATTATTAACTATTATTATTATTATTATCATTACTATTATTATTATTATTATTATTGCTGTTATTATTACTGCTATTATTATTATTACTATTATTATTATTACTATTACTATTATTACTATTATTATTATTATTACTTAATCTGCGACAGAACTAGCACAGCGGCAGAAGACAATGTAACATACACACAACAGTGCTCAGAGCCAAAATAATGGAGAAACAGACCGAGAAAGAGATGGATAAGGTAATACTAGAGTCACTAGGAGGGGTAACACCAAAAGAGGCAAACAGAAGAGCAAAGAATAGCAGATTGTATCTCCACTCGATGCCAACGGCAATGGAGGAAGAAAAGAGGAAGAAGATTATTATTATTATTACTACTATTATTATTACTATTATTGAAATGAGAGCCAAGTATACAATACCCCACTACACAAACAAATAAAACTTTACTTTTCCTTACATTAAGGAAAAAAAAGTCTGATATTAGCAATAGTGGTAGTATTACATTTAAATATATGCTATTGAAAAGCTGTCCTGGCAATATATAATTATGTGTAACTGATAGTAGTCCTTTACCTGCACAAAATTAAAAGAAATTTAAATATCAAATCACTTTTAAGGCCAAATTAAAATAATAAATCAACCTTAGAACAAATGTATAGTTGTCGGTTACTTCTTGAAATGCAATTTTAAAAAACGGAATCACTTTTATAATAAAATTTAAACATTCAATTACTTATGTGGAAGGAAATTAAAATATGGAAAAGAATTTTTTGAACAAAATTCAAATATTGAATCACTTTAGAAACAAAAGGCATTATTCTACTGAGACAATGTTGCTGAAACAAAAAATTCAAATATTGAATCACTTTAGAAACAAAAGGCATTATTCTACTGAGACAATGTTGCTGAAACAAAAAATTCAAATACTGAATCACTTAAGAAACAAAAGGAATTATTCTACTGAGACAATGTTGCTGAAACAAAAAATTCAAATATTGAATCACTTCAAATACTTAATGAGTTTGTTATGAATGAAAAAGGAGCTGCGATAGCTCAGTGGTTAGAGAACTGGATTACAAAGGACAAGAGATAGGGTTCGATCCCAATCGACGGCTTCCGGTTCACCCAGCCTTTAATGGGTACCGGAATTTTTCTGGAAAAGTAGATCAGCATGGGCGTAATATTGACCACATTACCCCAAAAAATCATGTGCCGAAGGTCTGTAAAATTTATGGTCACTAACACCATAATCCCTATACGCCACTTGGTGTGACAGGGGTACTTTACTGTTTTTACTTTTATGAATAAAAATGGAAAGGCAAAGTCGGTCTAAAAAGTATTATGTGACAAATTCGGATGTACCTGATAAAAAGTGTATAAGCCGCGATCACGGTATACTGTGACAGAACGTTAACGAGACTTCCGTTAGAGATTGATACCACTGCCGTGGATCTTTTAGTGAGTTCTAAGCTCTAACAGGTTTTGTGATGTTCTGACTGCTTTCAATGTGGATTTTTTCCCATTAAATCGTGTGAATTGAAATTGAAAGTGATTGTGGGCACTCCCTTTTCGGTGATGTCGTTTGAAATTGTCGCCCACGCAGCCGATTTGGCCAGCACTGTAGTTCATCCTTGTTAACTGCCGCCAAATGATAACAGAAAATCAAAATCTAAGCAGAAAGCAGTAAAAGTATGGAGGCTGTCAAAGTGTGGAGGCTGTCAAAGTGTGGAGGCTGTCAAAGTGTGGAGGTAGTCAAAGTGTGGAGGTAGTCAAAGTGTGGAGGCAGTCAAAGTGTGGAGGTAGTCAAAGTGTGGAGGTAGTCAAAGTATGGAGGTAGTCAAAGTGTGGAGGTAGTCAAAGTGTGGAGGTAGTCAAAGTGTGGAGGTAGTCAAAGTGTGGAGGTAGTCAAAGTGCGACAAAACTTCCACTACGAGGCTGATACAAGTTTTGATGAACTAGGAAAAACGCAGTAGCCCAGAAGTCTCAACATTACGATGTCAGTTGAACGTAGCTAAAGAGAAGCTACAAACAGCAGGTGACTTCCGACCAATATGGCGGATAGGCAACAGGAACCGTTGAGGCTCAGTATGAACAGTGTTCCTTGTTGCAGTTTCCTCATATTCCAAGTACGGCTTGCTTCGGGAGCTACTGAGTTAGTGCTCTGTAAACACCGTGAGCTGTGTTTTTAATGCGAATCGTGTTTCGATTGCTTACAATGAATGATGATATCATATGGCGGTTCAGCTGTGTTCCCATTCAATGCCGCTTGGCCTTATATCTTTTTGGCGTGTGCTGTAGCGGCTATGATGGGGACTGCCTTTGTTTGTTTGGATCACTTAATGAGATGAGTTTTAATTCGAATTATTGCACTGGCAAGGACGGTTGAGCAATTATGGATTTTCATTCGTTTAGGCGGGGCCTTCGATTAACAATAACCATAGAAACAGCAGCCACGCGTGCCTCCTATAGACCTACTTGTCTAACCATCATCATCTTTAAAAAAAAAAAAGACCTATCTTTACGGCATTTTCTCTTTACCTACGTAGGAGAGATTGTAAGACCGGAGAATAAAGGCCGCTTGTCCAGTGCAGTCACCATGAGATGTTCGTTGTTTGATTTGTTATCTCGTCCCCCCACCATAGAAACAAACTGTTGACCCTACCGGGATTTGAACCCACGTTCTCCAGTGTAACGATGTGATCAAGAACATGTTTATTCATCTTCGTCTTTTCATGGTAAAAAAGGTAAAGGTCAAGTACGAGACTTGAACCGGCGTCTTAGCACGCGAAGTTTCCACCCATATGTGCTCGGCCGCCTACCCAGAAATGTTCGGAGATTTCTGGATAGTGTCGCCTCAAGTATCGAAACTCACAATGCGCGGCGACATTCCTAACCTTCCCAAGGTAATGCCCTGGTAACCATTTCTGCCAACGGCTGGATCGACCGTGGGGGTATTTTTTTTCCACCCACGAGTATAATTCACACTGTTCCCAGCGGGAATCGAACACGGGTTGTCCGAACGTCGGTAGTCCAGTCAGGTGGTTTTCCCAACTAGGCTACCAAGGTCCCAGCATGTCAGCATCTCATCTTTTCATGGTAAATGGATCGATAGTCAGTGGTTGCCTTGTGCGTGTAGCGTCTTTCACAACAGTAAAGTTTGTTTTCACTCAATTAGATCCGTCACCATCCGTCATGCCCCATATCTGGCCCTGTGTACCTCTGCTTTCACTGCCCCCCCCCCTTTTTTCACCCAGGTTGTACTTAGTCTGCTTTTTCCATCTTCCTTCCGGATTCCTAGAGCATCCACTGTCCTTGTGATCGTTTCTGAATCTCTCCACGTTACATGAATCATCCAGATCCATCTATTGCCTTATTTTATCACTGTCAGCATCTCACCTTGGCTGCACGCTAACCCTGGTTGCTGATCATTTTGGTTATTAAAATAACTAAACAAATTTCACAACAATAATATGGTGGCCAGTACTACCAGTTCAGTAAAAAATAAAATTACTGTGGAAGAATCTGCGCAACAAGAAGAAGCACATATGTTTGTCACGGATATTTTAGTTGATTAGTTAATGAGTGTCTTACCAGATACATAAAATGCTCATACTTCTATTATACATTCAAACTGGTTAGATGGATCGTTATTTTAAAATGTGGTTAAAAAAGTGAATCTTACTTCCCACGAAACTATCAAGTTTACTAATCTTTGATCTTTCAGTTATGATGATAGTTCTAATAAAATATCATTCACACATAAATATTTACTTTATCTAACAAATTTTACATTTTGTGTAGTATTTCAAGCTGAAACATTTCCATAAAATATCACTTTTAGAATTTAGTGGAACACACCAGACCACCACAAAATGCTGCAACATTTTCAAGATTATGGTGGTGGTTGGTTGCGTTCGCCCGATGACTAAAGTATTCTAGTGTATCGTGGTAGACTAGAATATTCCTCTTTATGTTCCGCCCTTACAAGGACGTTGTGGACGTGTCTGCGTTGTTCAAGATTATAACTAAATGTCACTTTTAGACCAAAACAAGCAGCTGTGGAAGACACAGAAATATAAATATAGCTCATTTCATGGCGAACAAAAGTCATAAGTGGAAAGCGAAGTTCAAACATTACAAAAGCAGGACACATCACCACAGAGAAAAGAAACAATTTCTGTGGTCAAATTAAAATATGGAATCATATATGAAACAATTACTATTCAACTTACCACTCTCATACACGTCCTGATAGTTTCATAATGTGCAGGGCCCACTTTCCCCTGACCGTTGTAGCAGCTCTGGACTGTCTCAGCAAAGATCTCATCAATGCTAGCCAAGCTGTACACACACACAGATGACGCACTGCTACTATCCGCAGAAAACGACACGACGAGCCTATCGTTGCCCATTAAAGAAGCTGCCTGTGCTACAGCATTACCAGAAGATGATGATTCCTGGCATTCTAGAGGAATTTCAATATAAGACCTGAAATAACGATCTTCTTTACACAAACGGCTGATTCGTGTCACCATTTCCTTGGACTTTAACATCTTTGGTTGAGTTGTAATAAAATACACAAATTCATTGAAGGAAAATCCAGACACGAATTTAATTTTGAACTCTGAACGTAATTCATCTTTGATGCTCATTTTTGTGCCGCCATCTTTATCCCTAAAAGCTAACTCCAGGGTCTTCGGCTCTCGGCAACTGATGCTGGGTACAAGGTCTCGATAAGCCTCATCTCCTAGAGCACTGTATTCGGCCCCAATGTAAAGACTTGTCTCATTGGCTGGGCCTGTCGCGAGGAACATTACACAAGAGGATCCGTCATTGGGTACAGATGGTTTCTGGGCGTAGCTGGTCACAGAAGTGATGTTGTCCAACTTTAACCTCTGACATGACCCGTGGAAGAGGCTAGTACACAGAATTATGGCATCATTATCAGAGTCGATTGCCAGGCCTTTCGTGAGGCTGTCCGTATGTGTTTTAGGCTTGTCACAAGGCAAAATAGGTGGCGGACATTCTGGATTGTCATCCCTGGGTCCTGTTGCAGCGCTCTGAACCAAATTTAGATCAGCTGTCAGTTTGTGTAACCTGTTGGTGGCCCCGATGTACACGGCGCCAGTAGAGTCATGAACCGCCAAATGTTGGAAGCTGTTGTCTTCCGGATCCCTAAATGTGTGGATGACCTCCAAGGACAATGCGCTGCCAAGGACGCACATAATGGTCAGAGCTGACTGTAGCACTCTTAGTTCCATTCTGCCACTTTGATCTTAGCGCAAGTTCATTTACAGGAATCTGTGGATACAAACAAATACATTGAAATAAAAATTACAACTATTTTCAAGTTGAGCTGAAACGATAAAATAGATCTGGAAATCACAAAAAGAACTGTCATACAATGCTTCAGATGTGAACTGAGTTGTGTATTATCAACATTGTTATTCAACCTTCTTCTTCTACCTTTTTAGCTCCCTGTGGAGCATAGGTCTTCAACAAACATTTTCCAAGTCGATCTGTTTTTTTTTCCCATTCTTTTAAGATCATTCCATGTTTTCCCCATCATCTTCATCTCTGCTTCTATCTGTCTTCTCCAAGAATTCCTTGGTCTTCCTCTTTGTCTTTTCCCCTGGGGATTCCAAATAAGCGCCCGTTGTATAATACTCTGGTGTCCGGTTAGCGCAATCGATAGGCGGTTGGCTTACGACGGCAACAGCCGGGGTTCGTGCCCTGGCGAGGACACCTGGGTTTTACTAATTCCCTAAAAATTAGTACCTCTGAAGTCGGAGTAAATCTGCCTGCATGGCGAGGGGCATCCTGTAATGGGATAAAACAGACTTTACACGCAAAATTCAGTCCCACAAAAATTGAGTGGGTGGGACTTCGTCAGAGATCAAAGCTGACGAAAGCGAACGAACGTATAATACTCTCAGTTGGCTTCCGCAGTGTGTGTCCTATCCAGCGCCATAGTCTCTCTACAGCCTTTGACTGACAGATTCGAACCCGGGAACTTCTTGTCCAGAAGTCGATGTCTTACCTCAAGACCACAGCACTTACGGAATACTAATTCTTCGAAGAATACTGAATGTGACAAAGACAAAATGATAAAATAAGAAATTTGAGAAGGAGCAGAAGCACTTGTGCTTCATCCAGGGACAAAAAATATATTTGTTTGGACATGTCGCGTGGTTACCGGCAAAAGTAATATTCCAAAACAAACATTAACAGTCACATGCAACAAAATAAAGTAGGGGAAGACCTCGCGAGAGATTCTTCTACCTTTCAGCTCCCTGTGGAGCATAGGTCCTCAACAAACACTTTCCAAGTCGTTCTGTTTCTTGCCATTCTTTTAAGATCATTCCATGTCTTTCCCATCATCTTCAACTCTGCTTCTATCTGTCTTCTCCAAGAATTCCTTGGTCTTCCTCTTTGTCTTTTCCCTTGGGGATTCCAAAAAGGGCCTGTTGTGTAATACTCTCAGTTGGCTTCCGTAGCGTGTGTCCTATCCAGCGCCATCGTCTTCGCTGTATCTCTTTATCCACTAGTATTTGACTGGTACATTTCCATAATTCTATGTTAATGACTATGTTAAGAGATGCAGTTTTATCCACCAAGCAATATGAATAGATATGAACAAGTTGTATTGGGACGGCTTAAGAGATGCAGTTTTATCCACCAAGTAATATGAATAGATATGAACAAGTTATATTGGGACGGCTTAAGAGATGCAGTTTTATCCACCAAGTAATATGAATAGATATGAACAAGTTATATTGGGACGGCTTAAGAGATGCAGTTTTATCCACCAAGTAATATGAATAGATATGAACAAGTTATATTGGGACGGCTTAAGAGATGCAGTTTTATCCACCAAGTAATATGAATAGATATGAACAAGTTATATTGGGACGGTTTAAGAGATGCAGTTTTATCCACCAAGCAATATGAATAGATATGAACAAGTTATCATTATACGCCTCAGAACAGGACACAATCGACTCCATAGTCACATGTATACAAAATTCAAGATCGGCACCTCAACTACTTGTACATGTGGACAGGCGCCACAGACTGCTGAACACATACTTCAAGACTACACTGTATATAGTAGACTGAGGAAAATCCATTGGCCCATAGATACAACACTACCGACAAAACTATATGGGCTACTGCAAGAATTACAAAAGACAGTAACATTTATACAGGAAACGACATTGGAGATATAGACAATACTTCAGGCGAACGAAAGATAGATAGATCCACCAAGCTAAGCGAATTTGTAGACAAACACCAAGAGTTGTCAGCCCCTACTGCCTATACCAGAACATACTCCATGGACAGAGGAATGCGGATTGTCTATACAAATTCAGAGAGACGTGAAAGGATTACTTGACAAAGAGGAACTGAATAGTATACAGCTAAAACAATAACTCAGTTTCTTGCATGTTGAATACCCACGTGACCTATGGATTCGGGTGTACACATATGGATCAGCACAGAATGCAATAACGAACAGGGGAGTAGATGCATGAGTACCAAAATCACACTAGGAATATGAATAAAATAGCAACCGGGATGTATTGTCACGATTACGATGCAGAAATCCAAGCAATAAAATTAGCAATAGAAAAACTGTTGAAAAACTTAGCCCACAGCCTGTAGCGTTTTTGACAAATGCAAGATCAGTACTCCAGGAACTGCAATCTTAGCACACAGCCTGTAGCGTTTTTGACAAATGCAAGATCAGTACTCCAGGCACTACAATCCAGAAAATTGCCACAGCTGCAGATCTTACTCACTGAACTCGATTGTTGTACAATAATACAGGAATAATACATTGCCACGTAAAGGTAAAGCCGGATTGTTGTACAATATTACAGGAAGAATACATTGCCATGTAAAGCCGGATTGTTGTACAATAATACAGGAAGAATACATTGCCACGTAAAGCCGGATTGTTGTACAATAATACAGGAAGAATACATTGCCACGTAAAGGTAAAGCCGGATTGTTGTACAATAATACAGGAAGAATACATTGCCACGTAAAGGTAAAGCCGGATTGTTGTACAATATTACAGGAAGAATACATTGCCACGTAAAGCCGGATTGTTGTACAATAATACAGGAAGAATACATTGCCACGTAAAGCCAGATTGTTGTACAATAATACAGGATGAATACATTGCCACGTAAAGCCGGATTGTTGTACAATTTTACAGGAAGAATACATTGCCACGTAAAGGTAAAGCCGGATTGTTGTACAATATTAGAGGAAGAATACATTGCCACGTAAAGGTAAAGCCGGATTGTTGTACAATAATACAGGAAGAATACATTGCCACGTAAAGGTAAAGCCGGATTGTTGTACAATATTACAGGAAGAATACATTGCCACGTAAAGCCAGATTGTTGTACAATAATACAGGATGAATACATTGCCACGTAAAGCCGGATTGTTGTACAATAATACAGGAAGAATACATTGCCACGTAAAGCCGGATTGTTGTACAATTTTACAGGAAGAATACATTGCCACGTAAAGGTAAAGCCGGATTGTTGTACAATATTAGAGGAAGAATACATTGCCACGTAAAGGTAAAGCCGGATTGTTGTACAATAATACAGGAAGAATACATTGCCACGTAAAGGTAAAGCCGGATTGTTGTACAATATTACAGGAAGAATACATTGCCACGTAAAGCCGGATTGTTGTACAATAATACAGGAAGAATACATTGCCACGTAAAGCCAGATTGTTGTACAATAATACAGGAAGAATACATTGCCACGTAAAGCCGGATTGTTGTACAATAATACAGGAAGAATACATTGCCACGTAAAGCCAGATTGTTGTACAATAATACAGGAAGAATACATTGCCACGTAAAGCCAGATTGTTGTACAATTTTACAGGAAGAATACATCGCTACACACGTTTGATAGCATAACCATAGACCCACACCGCTTCGTTACACACGTTGATAGTATAACCATAGCACAGCATCCGTCTGATTTACCACAGCACAGTATACCTTTAGCTACAACCAAGTCCGCTGTTGAAAATTCACAAACTCATGGTCGATGGCTTTAAAAATAAATAAATAAATAAATAAATAAAACCGGCAAGAGAACGGGTCGTCGTTTCTGCAGGGGGAAAAAAAACACACAGAAAACAGCTACGGCAGAACTGGTTAGAATGGACGCGGGCAGACAAATTTATGTACGCACGTGCAGGGATGAGGGCACCGAGCCGAGACAGGTGAAAGCGATATAATAAAGAAAGGCAGTAAGTTATGGAAATAAATTCAACGGGAAGGCAGCAACAACGACCGTTCAGACTTTGTAGGTTTTTTTTTTATTTTCAAGGCACTGGGAAAGACAGCTGGGGAAGTAGGGAACAGCTAGAGCAGTTTGCAGGGTTTAAGGCAACATAATTTTTTTTGTGAATAACGGAAACACTAGCTCAGCCAATCCCTACACGTATTCTAAATGTTATGTCCTGTGGGCATTCCCTTTAACTCAAGGGTGTGAGTATGCTTTTTAAATGGAGGTTGGGGAATAGGGAGCGTTGAATGGCGAGTATGTGTTGCTCCAAATGGTGACTTATTTTTCTTTATCATACAAACCTGGTGCTCTGTGGGGCACCACTGACAGATTTTGTCAACCTTCCTTATCATACAATCCTGCGGTCTTTGGGGCACCACTGACAGATTTTGTCAACCTTCCTTAGCATACAATCCTGCGGTCTTTGGTGCACCACTGACAGATTTTGTCAACCTTCCTTAGCATACAATCCTGCGGTCTTTGGGGCACTACTGACAGATTTTGTCAACCTTCCTTATCATACAATCCTGCGGTCTTTGGGGCACCACTGACAGATTTTGTCAACCTTCCTTAGCATACAATCCTAGCGGTCTTTGCGGCATCCCTCACACATTTTGTCAACCTTCGTCATTCAATATCCAAGGGGGTTGTTGCAGCATCACTGGCATATTTTGTCAACCTTCTTCATTCAATAACCAAGAGGGTTGTTGCAGCATCACTGACAGATTTTGTCAACCTTCCTTATCCCATAAGCAAGAGGGTTGTTGCAACACCACTGACAGACTTGAGCAACTTTCATCATCCCATAACACTGGGTGTTGTTGCAGCACCACTGACAGACTTTGGCAACAATCTCCGTTTCTGTATACTTCTGTAACTTCTTGAGACTCTGCGAAGCCGAGGCCTGTCATTTCTCTGATACATAGTATCGTTTCATCTCTTGCTATGTTCACTCCCCTTTCACGGCTCTTAGAAAATTATCTCTAGCAAGCCAGATAATCGAGACAAACCAAATTATTGTCCGTTTCTTCACGACAGTCAGAAAAATCATCATGTTATCCGTGGATTACTTGATATGTCCTTTTGTGAGCTTTTTAAGTTGTGATAGGGGGACTGGTTTGTCTCGAGGCAAGGCGCTAGCCTCGAGACAGAGAGGTTGTGGGTTCAAATCCCGGCTGCACCAGTTGGGATTTTTATTTATGATTTCTCTCTGCGGCGACCACCTCTAGTATGAGCAGCGACACCCGGCTTGAAACGTCAATTACTCATAGACGGAAAACATATGATACCTCCGAAGAGGGGCTTATCTGCCTGTGCGACGAGGGACTACTGTGCATACGGTCGCCAGGGAAAAATGGATTAACACGCAAAATTCAGTTCCTAGTCTCTAGGCACTTCGTCAGAGGTCAAAGCTGGCGAAAGAAAAAAAAAATGGGATAGGATCTAATTAAGAGATTCCCAAAACCATGCGATAACATTTCATCAACAGAGCTTGTATGTTCCTCAGATCAGCTGCCATGGTTAGCAACCATATAGGAAAACTAATACAACATGGGGCTCAAACAGTGGCTTAATGGACTCAGTAACTTTTTAAAAGAAAAGCTAATAAAACTAAATTTTAAAATATATTTTTTTTTCTAATAGATGCTTCGATAATTACTACTTTTTATCGTCCGTTATTAAAAATGTTGTTTTGTACGATTCAGGCTGTGAGTCGTTAACCACTTTTAGCTCATGCATTGAACAGCGTTTTAACCTCAATTCAATTTCGAAAGTTACCTTTATGGCGACAGTAATGCGCAATGGGTATCCCAAATGAGAGACTCTGCATGAGATGGACGCGACCTGAGCAAGTTGGAAGGTTTAATTTGTCCATAAGACGTCATAATGGATGCTGATCGCGAAATAACATTTGAGAGTTATGCTCCTTGGATAATAGGACCACCAGAATGACGTCACCGATCAAGGCTCAGTTCAACCGTGAGGTTTGCTATTTCGGGGAGCACTAGACGAGCTAGGACTAAGACACTAGATGAGCTAGGACTAACACACTAGACGAGCTAGGACTAACACACTAGACGAGCTAGGACTAACACACTAGACGAGCTAGGACTAAGACACTAGATGAGCTAGGACTAACACACTAGATGAGCTAGGACTAACACACTAGACGATCTAGGACTAACACACTAGATGAGCTAGGATTAACACACTAGACGAGCTAGGACTAACATACTAGACGAGCTAGGACTAACACACTAGACGAGCTAGGACTAACACACTAGACGACCTAGGACTAACACACTAGATGAGCTGCGACTAACACACTAGATGAGCTAGGATTAACACACCAGACGAGCTAGGACTAACACACCAGACGAGCTAGGACTAACACACTAGACGAGCTAGGACTAACACACTAGACGAGCTGCGACTAACACACTAGACGAGCTAGGACTAACACACTAGACGAGCTAGGACTAACACACTAGACGAGCAAGGACTAACACATCTCACAATCTTAATCTTTATGAGTGGTTTCAATGTAGGCCAAAATGGCAGCCGCCCTTCAAAATTTATGGGAGAAAATCTACCCAGAAATGTCAAACTCTCGTCAACAACAATATGATAGTACTTCTGATGTCAGAGATATTGATGATACTGTTGATGAAATATTATCGCATGGTTTTGGGAATCTCTCTATTAGATCCTATCATCATCATCATCATCGTGTGCCTTCTCCGCAACGAAGGTTGGCTACCATGGAACGCCATTCTACTGTTTCTTGCTTTGATCGTGCAGGCTGTCATAGATTGACTTGTCCATCTTTTGATGTTACTCGTTCATGTTAGTCTTGGTCTGCCTCTACCTCTTTTACCTTGTATTTTTCCTTCCAATATTACTTTTAGTAGGCTGTTGTGTCTTTTTACATGCCCCCAAAATTAATTTCCGGTGTCATGGCGGCTACGTGCAGTCGTTTTTATATTTCGAATCTTGCCGATATATTTAAATGATTTGCGTGACGGTCGAGTTATGAAATTATGTGTTGCTATTCCTCGTTTGTTCCTTAAGGAACAAGGAATTAAAGATAAATTCGCAGTCACAATATCAAACAAATACCAAGTCTTCCAACAACTAGAAAATACAATATAGAAGATCATTGGAAACAGGTAAAGGATATATGGAAAGAGACATGCGAAGAAACAGTAGGGAAAAGAGAACGTCAGAATAAGGCATGGATGACAGCAGAGACCCTGGACAAAATTAAAGAAAGAAAGAACAAGAAAGCAGACATAAATAAAAGCAAAACAATAAGTAATAAAGCCAAGACACAGGAAGCTTACACAGAGGTAAACAAAGAAGTGAGAAGATGCATTAAAAGGGATAAGAGGAAATATATAGATGAACAAGCTAAAGAGGCAGAAGAAGCAGCAAATAAAGGGAATATGAAAGAACTGTACAACAGCACAAAGAAATTAAGTGGAAAATACAAACAGATCAATGCCTTTATTAAAGATAAGAAAGGAAATCTGCTTAGTAATATAAGGGAACAAATGGTGAGATGGAAAGAGCACTTTGAAATACTTTTGAATAGACCCGGCTCAAATAATCCTCCAGATATACTACCAGCAGAAGAAGAGTTACACGTTGACTGTGGAAAACCAAGCATAGAAGAAATAATGAAAGCCATCAATCTATTTAAAAATGGTAAAGCCACAGGACCAGATGAAATTCCTTCGGAAGCCATCAAAGCAGATATTAACACCTCTACCAAGATGCTACATAATCTATTATATAAAATTTGGGAGAGGGAAGAAATACCTAAAGACTGGAAAGAAGGTTATATGATCAAACTACCAAGAAAGGAAGTTTACAGGAGTGCACAAATTATAGGAGAATTATGCTACTATTAGTGCCAGGAAAAAATATTAAGCAGAATCATTCTGGAGAGACTAAAAGAGGCCATAGAGAAACATTTGAGAGATGAACAAGCAGGTTTTAGGAAGAACAGATCATGTGCTGATAAAATAACTACTCTATGTATAATAGTTGAACAAAGTTTAGAACTAAAATCCCCACTTTATATTGGATTCATAGATTATGAAAAGGCATTTGATAGTTTAGACAGAAGAATGCTTTGGAAGTTGCTGAGTCATTACGGAATCCCCATAAAGTTTATTAACCTGATAAAAACAATGTTTGAAGGAATGAAATGTAGTGTGGTGCATGAAGGACAGATTACAGGAAGCATTTGAAATAAGAACGGGAGTAAGGCAAGGATGCCTTCTGTCTCCATTTCTCTTTCTACTGGCCATAGATTGGATTATGAAAATAACTCAAAACAACAGAAATGGAATCCAGTGGTCACTGACCGAACAACTTGATGATTTAGACTTTGCTGATGACATAGCTCTCCTAGCACACAGCCATCAACAGATGCAGGATAAAATGAACATACTTGATGAGAGATCACAACAGCTAGGACTGAAGATTATAGAGATAAGACCAACATTATGAGAATTAATGCAGTTGGCAATAACCAAATAAAACTAGGAGAATTACCTCTATCAGATGTACAATCTTACATATATCTGGGCAGTAATATAGATAAAGTGGGAGGAACAGAAAATGATACCAAAATAAGGATATCAAAAGCAAGAGGAGCTTTCATTGCACTGGGAAACATATGGAAATCCAAAGAAATTAGGCTAAATACAAAAATAAAAATTTTCAACTCAAATGTTAAGTCGGTCCTATTATATGGCTGTGAAACATGGAGAACAACAAAATTGACAATCACGAAGATACTGACTTTCATTAATGGATGTTTACGCAGGATAAAAGGATGGAAATGGCAGGACAAAATCACTAACATAGAATTATGGAAATGTACCAGTCAAACACCAGTGGATAAAGAGATACAGCGAAGACGATGGCGCTGGATAGGACACACACTATGGAAGCCAACTGAGAGTATTACACAACAGGCCCTTTTTTGGAATCCCCAGGGGAAAAGACAAATAGGAAGACCAGGAATTCTTGGAGAAGACAGATAGAAGCAGAGATGAAGATGATAGGGAAGACATGGAATGATCTTAAAAGAATGGCAAAAAACAGAACGACTTGGAAAGTGTTTGTTGAAGACCTATGCTCCACTGGGAGCTAAAAAGGTAGAAGAAGAAGAAGATTCCTCGTTTGGAGTATGTTTTATTTCGGACGTATGGATAAACTGTGATTACCGATATTTAAGTGGAATATGATTTATTCTTCTTTGTGTTGTGTGTTCGCGGTTCAATAGTCAAGCAAATGGTTCGACAAAAAAATTGCGACGCCGGGTATGTTCACCCGAATATAAAAAGTCTGTGTCGGTGGATGGGGCGGATGAATAGAAAATGATCAACGGCCCAGAAGGCGAAAACAGCAAAGTGTGTAGTACACATGGGGCATATTCAGAACACGAAAGACGAATATGGCAGACCACCGTGAAAGAGATTGGAGCCTCATCACGTAACACTCCAAAGAAAGCCATGGAGAGAAATTCTAACTACTGTATTAAGATCCTATCACAATTTTTTTTTTCGTTCGCCAGCTTTGACCTCTGACAAATTCCCTAGAGACTAGCAACTGAATTTTGCGTGTTAATCCATTTTTCCCTGGCAGCCGTGTGCACAAGGGTCCTTACCGCACAGGTAGATAACTCCGACTTCGGAGGTACTCATATTTTTTCCCTCTATGAGTAATTGACGTTTCAAGCCGGACCTCGCTGCTGAGACCAGGGGTGGTTGCCGCTGAGAGAAATCATAAATAACAATCGGAACCGGTGTAGCCGGGATTTGAACCCACAACCTCTCTGTCTCGAAGCCAGCGTCTTGCCTCGAGACCAATAAGTCCCTTTACTAGGGATATAAAGCTGGCGCATGCAAACAAAACGGGAGCGATTCGATTTTGTGAAGTCGTATTTTTTTTTTTTCAAACGCTTACATTAATGTTTTGTGAAGACATTGATAACACTTGATACTTTCTAATCTAATTTTTTTTTCTTTTAGTTTGTGATTGTTTTACTACTTTTCCTTGTCTACTCTTGAACAGGCGTAAATTAGCCGTATCGACAACCATAAGTCCACGTCACTCCTTCGGATGAAAGAGATGGGATTTAAGATGGGCAGAGTCAGAAACGAGAAACTTAGTGGGCGTGTAAGAAGACTTATCAACCAACACAGAACTGGAGTCGTCAGTCGCTGGACACTGGGGGACTTGTTGCGGAAGGGATCTGAGCACCTATGGGCTTGTTCGAAGTGCAGTGATGATGACCGACAAATAACTCAATAACCGCAATTGCGTTGTATTCATATCAAACTGTTATATTGTGTGTCTTTATACACAACATGATCAACTTCTGCCAGACAAATATTAAAATTTATACTAAAACTATTCTAATTAATATAATTCACCATAGAAGAATATATACAGGTAATATTTATTAATGTGCAAATGAGCCAAACTAATTATAAAATGATTTCAACGTGGCACGTACCGTTTCATTCATTGAAAAGTTTAGTGCCAGATGTTTTCTGCAAATTTGAACTTAACACATTAAAACGCCAATTTCCCTTCATTTCTTCCAATTTCCTGGCTCCTCTGTGGCTGGTAGTTATTTCAGGAAACCAGGAACAGGAATATGTCTCCACAGTTTATTTTCACCGGTTTAGTTATTAAGTGAACGGATTATATTTCAGGCACTTCAATATAAACACCGAGACGCATGTCTGGCAGATTTAGGAATGGATGTACTTCTATAGAAATTGGTGTACTTCTATAGCTTCTATATGAATTGGTCTACCTTTATAGGAATGGGTGCATTTCTATAGGAATGAGTGCACTTAAATAGGAATGCGTGCACTTCTATATGAATGAGTGCACTTAAATAGGAATGCGTGCACTTCTATAGGAATGAGTGCACTTAAATAGGAATGCGTGCACTTCTATAGGAATGGGTGCACTTATATAGTAATGGGTGCACTTCTGTAGGAATAGGAGTACTTCTTTATGAATTGCTGTGCTTGAAGTACACCCATTACTATTGAAGTACACCCATTACTATTGAAGTGCACCCATTACTATTGAAGTCTACTACTTGGGTGTACTTCACGTAGTTTTATTGGTAATGCACGTTGGGAGCTACTGCAGCATTGCGGTTTGGGAACTGGTCGACTTGGATCCGAATGGACGATTTCTTGGCTCATCATCATCATGAACATCAAGTACCGTGCATGTTGGAGTAGGTGATAATGTCTCAACACAACGTTCTATCTCTACAGCTCTGGGTCCGATTCGCATCACTGCCGGTTGACATATTTTTTTTAAAATTCGAATCCATGGTTTATTCATGGCTTTACCGTCCCCTGGACTCTGGCTAGTGAGATTCGGCGTCTGAGGGGACACTCAGGTAACGGAGAAAAATAGTGGGTCTCGTGTGTATTCTGTGCGGGCACGTTAAAGAACCATCGGCAGTTGCACATCAAAATAAGTAGGCCAAATATGGCCGCTCCCCGAACAAAATTAACAGGAAAAAATGTACCCAAAACGTTAAAACTCTGAACGATAGAAGATGAGAGTACCTCCTCATTCTGAGAATATCAGTCTGTGAAAAGGGGGGGGGGTGAAACAAGACAAATGCGATTTTTGGGCCATGTTAAAAGACACAACAGCTTACTAAATGTAATCCTGGAGGGGAAAATACAAGGTAAAAGAGCCAGAGGCAGACCAAGACTAACATGGACGAGGAACATCAAAAGATGGCGAAACCAGCATGTGACAACCTGCACCATCAAAGCAAGAGACAGAGCAGAATGGCGATTCATGGTAGCCAAACTTCAATGCGGAGATGGCACTCGATGATGATGATGATGATGATGATGATGATGAGGGGGTGTGACACCTGACCATCAGTACCACCTCAGTCGGAGATTATCTGTTTGTAGGGGAGTGACACCTGACCGCACAGATGCTAGTGTGAACATTAGGGGAAAAGTGATATCCACGCAACATTCTGTCCCTCTGGAAATCACTAAAGATATAAAGCTGGTGAACACAAACAACAACCGTCTCTACAGCTGCTTGTCCTTTCTGCTGTTTCTTACCAAACCCTTATATTAAAATCGTTTGTATCTTTTCTCTAGCTCTGGTTGCCCCTATTTCTTCTATCTTCGATTTATACTGTTGTCACGATATACTACAGCCAGTTCTTACTTTCTCAGAACACAGCCAATAAATGATTGTTACTTTTCTTTTTTTTCCCCCTGGAGAATATTGAAGATAATCCTAGAAGAACCACGTCAGACATGCAAGAACTCCGTTGAACGGCCTGGGATTCTTGGTGTGGGTAGGTTTATACAGACATTTTTGTCCGGGCTGTGGTCAGATTCGTGACCTGCTCATTTCGATGTTATCTGTCAAGGGTTCTTGAACGCGGATCCACACAGTTGTTTTGAACAATCAATCATTCATTCGAATATATCCATCCATCCGTCCGTCCGTCCGTCCGTCCGTCCATCCATCCATCCATCCGTCCGTCCGTCCGTCCGTCCGTCCATCCATCCATCCATCCATCCATCTATCTATCTATCTATCTATCTATCTATCTTTCGTCCGCCTGAAATATTCTCAATGTCGTTTTCTGTATAAATGTTACTGTCTTTTGTAATTCTTGCAATGGCCCATATAGGTTTGTCTGTAGTGTTGTATCTATGGGCTAATGGATTTTCCTCAGTATACTATATTTAGTACAATTTTGAAGTATGTGTTCAGCAGTCAGGGGCGCCTGTCCACATGTAGAAGTAGTTGAGGTGCCGATCTTGAATTTTGTATACATGTGACTGTGGAGTCGATTGTGTCCTGTTCTGAGGCGTATAATGATAACTTGTTCATATCTATTCATATTATGAAAGACATCCTGATTTGGGGCTTGTGGTCCTCTGATTGATTTGTTTATCTGTTTCTTATGATGGTATGTAACCGGTGCATCTGGTTGTGTGCCTGGGCATCTTCTTTTGCCAGCTGATCTTTTCTCTCGTTTCCTGGTATTCCACAGTGATATGGGATCCACTGCAGGGCAACCCTGTGGTGCTTGCAGAGTTCAGTCAATAAGGTCTGCAGCTGTGGCACGTTTGCAGTGCCTGGAGTACTGATCTTACAGTTTGATTAATACAATGCTCAGATATCAGATAACTATAAATATAGCATCTGACCTAGCAAAGACCATTATGCATAGAACAGTGAAAGGAGCGAGAAAAAAGGAATGGTGGGGGTGTGTTAAGGCATAAAAAGTGATATGAAGATAATATCAAAGAGTAGACAAACTTTGACTTCATAGAGACCCCCCCCCTCCAAAAAAAAAATGAAGAGAAAAAAGGAGAAGGTTGATTAAGTCTGTGAGTAGTGCTCGTACCACCTCCAGGGTTGTGTGATGTGAAAGATTTGCTTGCTTGCGTTCGCCCGATGACTAAAGTATTCTAGAGTATTCGGAGACTGTAGAATTCCTCTTCGTCAACCGCCCTGAAAAGGACGTTAAGTGGGCGTGTCTGCGTTGTGTTGTGGTTTTCAGTATAACTGTGATATTTGCGCCTTTCGGCCCAACACATTCGACTTCAGCACGACATTTTTGAGTACCGGGTTGTCTTCCCCCTTCGATCCCTGCACGCTTGGCCAGACTAGACAGGTTAGTCTGCTACTGGGGGCACCACGGAGAGGTGGAGCAGGGTCTGGATGGTTTTGGTTCACCGATCCTGACAAAAGCCATCAGATTTGAAAAAAAGCACCACATAATAATAATGCCCTGTTTTTCAATTTGTTCTGATCATATGGTTAACCCTGCCCGACATATGCTGTTTACAATATTTCATTATTTAGTTAACAAAGTACCTAGACAAGAAAGCATGGATAGCTTTGTGCCAGCGGAAACAAGTGAAGTCCAAACTCGCTATGGTTGTAAAGAAGAAACAAAATCAGATTGTCTTCAAATTCACAGTAACAAAAATGTGAAGTAAATATTTACAACCAAAAATATCGAAATACTTGAAATAACTTATAAAACGCAGGGGAATAAGACAAATTGATCATCAACAATGAAAAGAATCAGGGGTGAACAAAAAACTCTGTCCCGAACATCGCGCCGACGTAAAAGCGATATTTGGAAACTTTTTTCTGTGGTCCTATATTCCCCCCCCCCCCCCCCCGGTTGGGAAAATATCGTACAGGTAGCTATTTTTTTTTATTATTGAAAAAAAGAACACAAGAAAGAACACGTGAAAAAACAAGAAAAAACACTGCATGATAATGATGACAGTCAGCGTCAGCTCAAACAAATTGATTGAGTCATTGAGTGGACACTGTGGCCTGACGCAATTTTTTTTCCTTTTTTTTTTTAGGAGGGAGCCTGTTTTAAGCAGAAGAAACAATAACATAAAGGTCAAGATAAACATAAAGGTCAAGATAAACGTAAAGGTCAAGTACGAGACTTGAATCGACGTCTTAGCACGCGAATTTCCCCCATATGTGCTCGGCCGCCTATCCAGAAGTGTTCGGAGACTTCTGGATAGTGTCGCTTCAAACATCGAAACTAACGATGCGAGGCGGCATTACTATTAGAAACAATACAATAAGCGGCATGATAATTAATGTTTTTTGAAATGTGGATATATAGAAGAAAAGGTAGAATTGGGTGGAAGGAAAAGAAAACAAACAATGAAGTCTTAAAACAAATAAAATGAAAAGAGAACTACTAAACACAATCCAAACAAGACAAATGCGATTTTTGGGCCTTGTTAAAAGACACAACAGCCCTGGAGGGGAAAATACAAGGTAAAAGAGGCAGCGGCAGACCAAGACTAACATGGACGAGTAACATCAAAAGATGGACAAATCAGCCTATGACAACCTGCACCATCAAAGCAAGAGACAGAGCAGAATGGCGCTCAATGGGAGCCAACCTTCGTTGCGGAGACGGCACTCGATGATGATGAATGAATGTTTACATGACAATGGTGCTCTCTTATAAGGATAATTATGAGGTATAGTCCTAGTTGAAGCACATATATTATTTAAAGTTCGGAAGACTAGCGTCCACTTGAGTAACATTTGTACTTTATATAATTTGTCATTAGAAGACCAGGTCTAACTGTAGAGAGAACAGAAACAACCAGAGAGTAAAGTTCTCCAACCCTATCCCTTAAAATAAGTTTTAGTATTTGAGAGCCACTGCAGTTTTTGGTGTGATGTCGAGAAATGGGAAATCACTCCTTTCACTGAAAAAATGTATACGATTAAACTAAAACTTTACTCATAATGATACACATACCAGTAAATTAATCAATTTTTTTAATCACATTACGTCTTGACTTACTTGATATCCATATAGCTGAAATAGTGTACTTGTAGATTATATCCCTTGTATAAATTATTGCACAATGTATTGTTTTAATTTCAAATAATTTACACTCGTTTGATAACACACTTGAAAATGTCGATTAATTTCCCTCGCTATAGTTCTCGTTGTTTATTCCGCAAGCGAGTTGTACCTATTCACATCAAACTAAGAAATGAACTCTCTGGAGTTCGCTATAGCAAATAAAGGTAATCTAGAGCTAAGCCCCCGTCTAGGCTCGCGGGCAAGACTGACTTAACTGGCCTATTAAACACGTAAGGCGAGCTTCACTCAGTGTCCTACTGGAGGCTGTTGTAGAGGGTTTTTAGTGGTATAAAAATGCGACTGAAGGCTTAAGTGAGAGTTCACTGGTGTTTCAGACTAACTGCATGCAACAATACCGCGAGGCCTCGCCGAGTGCTGACACAAACCTCGAGGGTGGTGAGAATAGGAGTATGTGCTCCGACGGGAAGGTGACGAGTTTCAAACAAAAGATGCCTCGAAAACCTCGAGCTGGCCTTGTTCAACTGTCAGTCTTTTTCTAATCCAGGGAAGGGATAAAGACAAGATAGTCAGATTGTCCCATTAAATCGTTTAGGAGAAATGAGGTTACACATACATACATACACACATTGAAGTGGCGGTAGCGCAGTTGTTAGCGCTCTAGACTGTTGACCAGGTGAGTTCCCAAATTTTACTTTTCCGAATTGTCCCGACTTCGAATTCCCCATGCCACTGAAAATATGTACCAGAGGATGTTTGCTTTCTGGCGTCCGCCGGATGACTGTAGGAGAACACCTCTTGGTCATCCACCCTTAACAGGACGTTAAATCGGCGTGTCTGCGTTGTGTTGTGGTTTGCAAGATAACTGTGATATTTGCGCCTTTCGACCCGACACATCCGACTTCAGCACAAAACCAGAGGATTTTAGTATTTTTTTTTTATGAGAGTAGATCTTATTTTATTTTTTTAATGAAAAAATAAAAACCTGCCGCAATAGCGACCCATAAAGACGCTAAGGGTGGCGATCGTTGAAACGTACGGGCACTAACATCCGGGCTCCATTAACTTTTGAAACAAAAAAAACACCAAATTTCATCACCGTTAAGCGCCATGCCTGCTGGCGTAGGTGATAGTGTCTCTCCACAACTTTCTCTCTCTGCGGCTGTTTATCAGTTCGGTCGTTAATTTTCTACCGAAATATTCCCTTCAAATGTCGTTAATCTTTTCTTCCCCCCCCCCCCCAATAACTTCTCCCCTTAATATTTCCAGTTGTCACTATCTTTACTTTACAGCGGTTCTCAAGCTTTCCTTCACCGCGGACCCCCATTAACTATGTTTTGTAGTCGCGACCCCCCATTACCTACGTTTTAATAGTCGCGGACCCCAATTAAATATGTTTTGTAGTCACGGACCCAGTTTAAATACGTTTTATAGTCGCGGACCCCTATTAAATACGTTTTTTAGTCGCGGACCCATTTTAAATACGTTTTATAGTCGCGACCCCCATTAAATACGTTTTATAGTCACGGATCCACTTTAAATACGTTTTATAGTTTAGGACCCACTTTAAATACCTTTTATAGTCGCGGACCCACATTAAATACGTTTTATAGTCACGGGACCCCCCATCCCCCATAAAATAAGTTCTATAGTCGCGGGACCACCCCCCCCAATAAGATAAGTTCTATAGTCGCGGGACCCACCCCCCCCTCCCATAAATAAGTTATATAGTCACGGGACCACCCTCATAAAATAAGTTCTATAGTTGCGGGAGCCCCCCTCCCATAAAATAAGTTCTATAGTCGCGGGAGCCTCCCCCCCCCATAAATAAGTTCTATAGTCGCGAGACTCACCCCCACCCCACATTAAATAAGTTCTATAGTCGAGGGACCCCCATAAAATAAGTTCTATAGTCGCGGGACCCCCATAAAATAAGTTCTATAGTCGCGGGAACCACCCCCAACCCACATTAAATTAGTTCTATAGTCGCAGGACCCCCCATAAAATAAGTTCTATAGTCGCGGGACCCCTTATAAAATAAGTTCTATAGTCGCGGGACCCCACCCCCCCCCCCCATAAAATAAGTTCTATAGTCGCGCTACCCCCCCCCATAAAATAAGTTATATAGTCGCGAGACCCACCCCCACCCCCATAAAATAAGTTCTATAGTCGCGGAACCCATCTCCACCCCCATAAAATAAGTTCTATAGTCGAGGGAGCCCCCCCCCCATAAAATAAGTTCTAAAGTCGCGTGAAACCCCCCCCCCCCCCACATTAAATAAGTTTTATAGTCGCAGACCCCATTTTACATAAGTTTTATAGTCGTGGGGAACCCCCCCCCCCCAATTAAGTAAGTTTTTTTTAATAATCGCGTTAACAACACCCCCCCCCCCCTTTCCATTAAATACGTTTTATATTCGCGGTCCACTAGGATTCAACTTCAAATCAAGACTTAAAACCCAAAAGTGCAATAAACATGCTATTTGAGAAACTAATAAATGTAAATACAAACTAATAAATGTAAATACAAACTAATAAATGTAAATACAAACTAATCAATGTAAATACAAACTAATAAATGTAAATACAAACTAATAAATGTAAATACAAACTAATCAATGTAAATACAAACTAATAAATGTAAATACAAACTAATCAATGTAAATACAAACTAATAAATGTAAATACAAACTAATCAATGTAAATACAAACTAATAAATGTAAATACAAACTAATCAATGTAAATACAAACTAATAAATGTAAATACAAACTAATAAATGTAAATACAAACTAATCAATGTAAATACAAACTAATCAATGTAAATACAAACTAATCAATGTAAATACAAACTAATCAATGTAAATACAAACTAATCAATGTAAATACAAACTAATACATTTACTTCCACGAATGATTACCATGGGGTCTTGACTTTAAACTACACAATCTGTCAATCTAATTAACCAGGGGTGGGGGGGGGTCTATCCAACGGTTCGTACATTGATGTTGGACTACAATATGTTGATACTAAAGTCACTGCAATAATATCAGTCACTTTCCTGACAGTAATCATATGATTGGTATTCTATTAAATGGAGGACTGGTTGGTCTCAAGACAGAGGGTTGTAGGTTCAAATCCGGCTAGAACAGTTGGGATTTTTATTTATGATTTCTCTCTGCGGCAACCACCCCTGGTCTCATCAGCGAGGCCCGGCTTGAAACGTCAATTGCTCATCTACGGAAAAAATATGAGTACCTCCGAAGACGGAGTTATCTGCCTGTGTGGTGAGGGACCCCTTGTTCACACGCTTGGAAGGAAAAAATGGGTTAACGCGCAAAATTCAGTTCTTAGTCTCTGGAGACTCCGTCAAAGGTAAAAAGCTGGCGGACGCAAAAAGAATCAAATAAAATAAATCTATTATACATGTTGAAGAAAGAAACACAACAGTTTTCATTGAAGTGAAACTAAACACAACCACTAATATCTTCAGTAACAAAGAAAAGACGATGGTCATATGTTGGACATGTGATAAAGTAAAGTAAAGTACCCCCGTCACGCCAAGTGGTGTATAGGGAAATATGGTGTTAGTGACCCTATATTTTACAGACCTTCGGCACATGATTTTTGGGGTAATGTGGTCAGTATTACGCCCGTGCTGCTTTACTTTCCCAGAAAAAATCTGGTACCCATTTAAGGCTGGGTGAAACCGGAAGCCGTCGGTTGGGATCGAACCCTACCTCTTGTCCTTTGTAGTCCAGTTCACTAACCACTGAGCTATCGCGGCTCCCCTTGGACATGTGATGAGAAGAGATAATAACCGAATAGTAAAGCAAGCCCTCATGTGGGAAACAACAGGTAAGAGGAAAAAAGGAAGACCCAGAGAGACACTGAGAAGAACATTGATGAGAGAGGCAAGAGCAGCAGGATTCTGCTCCCTCAATGAGATAGAGCTGCTTGCACAGAACAGAGACAAATGGCGAGATTTGATAAAATATCTTTAAAAGAATTGAAATCTGCTAGAACAAAAATTCAGATAAGAGAAGGAGTATCTTGGTCTACGCCCTATGGGCCGGTTACGGCTTGAAAGGTCAATAGATAGAAACTAAACAACTTTGGTGGTTGGTATACGCAGCAGCAAGAAGTAGGGAACAGGCAAATGATTGCAGTGCTGCGATAAAGCTGCTAGCAAGAAGAGTCACGCCTTTTCTTTAAAATACACATGACTACTAACTTGCAAGTACAGTACGTATTTTGTCTCCTATCAAACGCCTTTATTAATGTATTTCATGGTGAAGTCGGATGTCTTGGGCCGAAAGACGCCACAAATATCACAGTTTTACTGCAAATCCCAAAATAACTCTGACGCACCCACTTAACGTTGTAATTTAAGGGCGGATGATGAGAAGGTGTATTCCTTTAGTCATCGGGCGAACGCAAGCAAGCAATGTAGTTATTCCTTCACTAGTTACACCACATTTATTTGGGGGCGGGGTGGTTCCCCATATCCTGCCCTAATCAATGTTGAGGCTGCTTGTGTGATCTGGTCGGTATTTTTGTTTCTTTGATATTTCTCAAATTTAACATGTTTTTGCTGTCACCTCGCCATTTCTCTCTTTTTTGCTGGGACTGACGTTTTGGATAACATGCGACCTGATGACGAGGGTTCCATAATCAGCTTGTTCAGTCTTAGCATTGCAGTAAGAAGGAAAGTGAAGACGTCATACACGAACCATGAAGACGTCATACACGAACCAAAGCCAGAGCAACCGAGTTCGAGTGCTTCATCAAACAAAACATGTTCTACGGATTGCCCCCCCAGTACACAGACCTGAGAAGGACAATGTGGTCCACACCCACCTCCCTGGAAGATAAACTATATGGGGCAACCGAATCACGTAAACATACAGCAGCCTTCATAAAAGAGTCCGGAATCGTAGTCTGAATGAGCCATGATCGCAGAAGAAGAAGAAGAGTGCTTCATCGAAGTCTATTTTGTATTTGTTAGTAATGAGCCAAAATAACGAACTATAGACCGTTCCAAAGCATGTGCCAATCTACAAAATAACTTAATAACCGTTTGGTTCCAATTTGTGAAATGTTGTATGTAAACTGTTGATTGGTTATAGTTATGGTTAGCCAAAGGCCCCAGTATCAATGCAAACAAATTAATATCCATATTTGTTCAACCACCCATGCCAGTGGAATCATCCGAATTAAAATTCATCCAAACAAAGAAATGCAGCTGCAGTCTGAATCATAGCAGCTACAGTATTTGCCAAAAGACTTAAGGCAAAGCGGCATCTAAAGTGAACGCAGCTGAATTGTCCTTCGTCATACGATATCATCATTCTTGGTAAGCAATCGGAATATCCAAACACAGTCCAGATGAAAAACACAGCTCATGGTATGCATAGAGCACTAAACTCAGTAGCTCGATAGCAAGACGGACTTGGAATATGAGGAAACTCCAACAAGGAACACTTCAGACTGGACCTAAATGGTTCCTGCCGCCTATCCGCCATATTGACCGGAAACTGTTTGTTATCATGACGTTATATATTTTTTTTAAATTCACTGGAAATAGACGGTTTTCTCTTATTGCGGTTTATATAAACAAACGTAATTTTGCTAGTGTAAGGAAATAATCAAATATTTACAGCTTGAACTCATCAATATTTCAGTTATAAAATATTTCACCGTTAAAAGAAATGGTAAAAGTGTAACGTTGGTTTTGTGAACAAGAACAAACCCAAGAATAATAATTTTTAAAAAAAACCGAAAGTGTGACGTATATGGATGATGGTGTTGTGTGTGAATTTATGATTATGTATTGTCCATATTTCTTTTCAATAAAATAATAACTTGACAATTTGGACAGCTCCACGCCAGGTCAGCTCCACACACCCACTTTGTACCCATTTAATGCGGATAGCTAATCCCGTATAATTGCCTCGATAGTCAAACAACAAAAGCCGTAGGTTTTTCCCAAGCAGACAATGGCTGCCGAACGCTTAATCATGCATGTTTTTGTTTCTATTGTAACCATCTTTCACATCTAAGCAGTGAGTTTACCTAGTCTTGCAGTGAACTTTTGCTTTAGTTATACAGTCATGAAGGTAATCCCCAACTTACAAAATGGACTCAACACCAAAGTGATGATGGGCGCAAGCAACCACGTAAACAATGAGACTAGTCGCTAGGATAAACATGCCGCGTATTCTACGCCAACTAGACGCTTACGTCATGGAGGTTTGATTAATTCCCAGAAGAAACAAGCCACAAGAAACAAGCCACAAGAAAAGGTCAGAAATTAAGAAATGAGAAAAAGCTAGCAATAACACCCGCCGTAGAATATTTAAAGAAACAACAGACAAAATGGTTTGGCCACGTGAAGAAATATTAGCAGCATTAGGAAACATAATTAAGACAAGAATTGATTTGACAAGAATAAATTAAGACAAGACAAGTGAAAATTTTGGGCATGTTAAAAGACACAACAGTCTACTAAAAGTAATATTGAAAGGGAAAATACAAGGTAAAAGAGGCAGAGGCAGACCAAGACTAAAATGGACGAGTAACATCAAAAAGAGGGACAAGTCAATCTATGACAGCCTGCACCATCAAAGCAAGAAACAGCGTAGAATGGCGATCCATGCCTGCACCATCAAAGCAAGAAACAGAGTAGAATGGCGATCCATGCCTGCACCATCAAAGCAAGAAACAGAGTAGAATGGCGATCCATGCCTGCACCATCAAAGCAAGAAACAGCGTAGAATGGCGATCCATGGTAGCCAACCTTGATTGCGAAGAAGGCACTCGATGATGATGAACAACATCAGAGGCCAACAGAAGAGCAAAAGACAGCAAATTATATCTTCTGTCGACGCTGAAAAATAAATGAAGAAGGAAAGAAGAAAGAAGGAAAAGAAACTAGTTCATCAATTTATTAATTCTTCTTTTTTCCTTTCTCTTTAGGCTTCCACCATCAAGGGGAGATACAGTTTTCGACTTCTGCTTTTTCTGCTGGCCTCTCCTGATACATTTTCTAGCGTTTCTATTATTCCATCAATCCATCTTTTTTAGTGGTGGACACTATCGTCTGCTCTTCTTGTAATGTTTGCTAAACCCTCGTTGTTTTGTCTTTTGGTCGTTCTGCCTTATCGTCACGTGGCCAAACCAATTTATCTGTTTCTTTTCTTCTTTATGTACTCTATGGAGGGAATTACTCCTAGCTTTCTTCGCAGATCTTCACTTCTGATCTTATCTGGCAAGCTGTTTCATGTCATTTACTAATGAACTTATTTAATTGTACATTGCTCACGGGGAGTGTCGATGAATCTGTTCGTTAAGAGAACAGAACACGCTAAGGCTGAAAGTCTGGACCACCTGTAAACTCACTTTACTTCCATTTTCCTCTTTTGCTTTCACAATGAAAAGATGACGAAGTGGAAATATTCAGTCTTTTTGTAGACATCGGGAGAAAGAGAGACATAGAGATAGAGACAGAGAGAGACATAGAGATAGAGACATAGAGATAGAGACATAGAGATAGAGACATAGAGATAGAGACAGAGAGAGACATAGAGATAGAGACATAGAGATAGAGACAGAGAGACACATAGAGATAGAGGCACAGAGAAAGAGAAATCTACAGATAGAGACAGGGAGAGAAAGGGAAACAGAGATAGAGACAGGGAGACATAGAGATAGAGAGAGACATAGAGATAGAGGCAGAGACAGAAAGACAAACATAGAGATAGAGGCCGAGAGAGAAAGAGACATAGAGATAGGGGCAGAGAGAAAAAGAGAAATATAGAGATAAAGACAGAGAGAGAAAGAGAAACATAAAGATAGAGACAGGGAGAGATAGAGAGGCAGAGAGGCAGAGATAGAGGCAGAGAAAGAGAGAAATAGACAGAGAGAGACAGAGATCGAGGCAGAAAAAGAGAAATAGACAGAGAGATAGAGACATAAAGAGAAAGAGAGACATAGTGACAGAGAAAGAGAGAAATAGACAGAGAGATAGAGACATGGAGATAGAGACAGAGAATGAGAGAAATAGTGAAATAGACATAGAAACACAGAGAGAAAGACAGAGATAAAGAGAGAAATAGAGACATAGAGAGAATGAGAGACATAGAGATAGAGAGAGAAAAAGAGACAGAGATTGAGACAGAGAGAGAGAATGAGAGACAGAGAGAGATAAAGAGAGACATAAAGTTAGGGACAGAGAGACATAGAGTTAGAGATTGAGAAAGAGAGAGAGAAAGAGAGACATAGAGAAAGAGAGAGAAAGATAGAGAAAGAGAGTGTATCTGTCTTTTTGAAAAACAAACTACAACTATAACATTCACTTACAACATCCGTGCCATCAGATAATTTTTTTTTTAAAGCGAGCAGTTTGAAACTAACCTTCTAACAAACCCCCCCCCCCCCCCCCCCCGATATTTCCACGTCAGAGTTAAGTTTTACAAGAAAATAGGTAGTGTGAGAAGGGGGAGGAGGGAGGGAGGGAGGTAACAGCCGACACAAAGAACAGAAAAGGAACATTTAAACTTTCAAGACATTCTCCTGATTGCAAATAACGCTGGATGTTGTTTGTCCAGGCGGGGGGAAGGTAAGCTACAGAGTTGAGCATACACACAATACGTTAACAATTAACGTATATTTAGACAGCAAGTGTGTTTGCACTGGCGCATTCTGGCAAACACAATCCTGAAGGAGACGAAAAACCGGAAGCGGTACAGCGTACATAATTAGGAATTGCAAGGAAAAACTATGACAGCACTAAGCCTACAACAAGAGTCTCAATCAACAACGAATGTGAGGTTTAGGAATGCCAGACTTTCAGGTGATTCCTAATTTTCTATTGTTCTCACCCCTCCTGGTGTGTATAACTGGATTGCCATTTGACGTATTGCTTCTTCAATCCACTTTATCTATGTTAGAATCTAATGTGGTGGCAAAGTCGCCTCAAAGCAGCAGAGCTGGAAGTTGTCAGCGACCCACAGCTGATGGCTCGCGGCAGGATCGGTGAATCAGAACCATCAAGACCCTGCTCCACCTCTCCGTGGTGCCTCCAGTAACAGACTAACAACCTGTCTAGTCTGGTCAAGCGAGTAGAGATCGAAGTGGGACGATGGGTGTCCGGTTAGCGCAATCGATAGGCGGTTGGCTTACCACGGCAACAGCCGGGGTTCGTACCCTGGCGAGGACACCTGGGTTTTACTAATTCCCTAAAAATTAGTACCTCTGAAGTCGGAGTAAATCTGCCTGCATGGCGAGGGGCATCCTGTAATGGGATAAAACAGACTTTACACGCAAAATTCAGTCCCACAAAATTGAGTGGGTGGGACTTCGTCAGAGGTCAAAGCTGACGAAAGCGAACGAACGAAGTGGGACGACACACCGGTACTAAGAATGTCGTGCTGAAGTCGGATGTCTTGGGCTGAAAGGCGCAAATATCACAGTTATACTGCAAACCACAACACAACGCAGGCACGCCCACTTAACTTCCTTATAAGGACGGATGATGAAGAGGGCCGTTCCTTTAGTCATCGGGCGAAAGCAAGCAAGCAGCAGAGTGACGTTTTACCACTTTATTTTCTAGTTTAGCACAATAAGAGAGTAGGTACAGACTGTAAGACAGAATTGCCTGCTACCCCCAAACATCTTCTTCTTCTTCTTCTACCTTTTTAGCTCCCTGTGCAGCATAGATCTTCAAAAAATATTTTCCAAGTCATTCTGTTTTTTGCCATTCTTTTAAGATCATTCCATGTCTTCCCCATCATTTTCATCTCTGCTTCTATCTCCAAGAATTCCTTGGTCTTCCAAAAAGGGCCTGTTGTGTAATACTCTCAGTTGGCTTCCGTAGTGTGTGTCCTATCCAGCGCCATCGTCTTCGCTGTATCTTTTTATCCACTGGTATTTGACTGGTACATTTCCATAATTCTATGTTAGTGATTTTGTCCTGCCATTTCCATCCTTTTATTCTGCGTAAACATCCATTAATGAAAGTCTGTATCTTCGTGATTGTCAATTGTGTTGTTCTCCATGTTTCACAGCCATATAATAGGACCGACTTAACATTTGAGTTGAAAATTGTTATTTTTGTATTTAACCTAATTTCTTTGGACTTCCATATGTTTCCCAGTGCAATGAAAGCTCCTCTTTCTTTTGATATCCTTATTTTGGTATCATTCTCTGTTCCTCCCTCTTTATCTATATTACTGCCCAGTTATATGTGAGATTGTACGTCTAGTAGAGGTATTTCTCCTAGTTTTATTACCCCCAAACATCATTTAATATATATACTAATTAGGACAGATATTCCTCGAAGAATACTTCACGGTGGTCAGTATCAGAGTCAGAACGACTATCATTCATCGAAGAATACTTCACGGTGGTCAGTATCAGAGTCAGAACGACTATCATTCCTCGAAGAATACTTCACGGTGGTCAGTATCAGAGTCAGAACGACTATCATTCCTCGAAGAATACTTCACGGTGGTCAGTATCAGAGTCAGAACGACTATCATTCCTCGAAGAATACTTCACGGTGGTCAGTATCAGAGTCAGAACGACTATCAATCCTCGAAGAATACTTCACGGTGGTCAGTATCAGAGTCAGAACGACTATCATTCCTCGAAGAATACTTCACGGTGGTCAGTATCAGAGTCAGAACGACTATCATTCCTCGAAGAATACTTCACGGTGGTCAGTATCAGAGTCAGAACGACTATCAATCCTCGATGCGGATGGCATCCATGTACTTGCAAGTGTTGCTTCAGCGTTGGAAGACCTAGTCGAGTGTCTAGAGAATGTACAGAGATAATAACATGAGATCAGTGCTAACAGAACCAACCTAATAATAAACAAGACTCGTGGCATTGAGAGAATCATCATCATCATCATCAAGTACCGGGCCTGCTGGCGTAGGTGATCATGTCTCTCCACAATTTTCGATCTCGACAGTTATTTATAATTTCTGTTGTTGACCTTCAGCCAAGCCATTCTCTTAAGCTATCTCGTATTTTTTTCTCTTTGCTTTCCTCTATCTCCTCGTCCCTCAATTTTCCCAGTTGTTACAATATATTCCAGCTGTTCTCTACTCATTACATGGCCAAAATGAGATGATTGTTTCTTCTTAATAATGGAAATTAGCTCTCTTTTTGTCTTGGCCTCTTTCAGAACGTTTTCATTACTCTTCTTATCTGCCTATGGTATTCTCAACATTCTTCTGCAAAACCACATTTCTACAAACTCCGGTGATTTTCTTGTTTGATGTCCTATTGTCCGTGATTCACATCCATATGTTAAGACTGGCTCTACATAACATTTAAGAACTCTTTTTCTTGTTTCGATTGTCAAAAATGGATTGCATAGTATCTTCCTCATTTTTATTGAGAGAATAGTCGCAATAAATGGTGCGGTTATTGGAATAAGTCAGCTAGTTCATATAGTTGGACTAGACTGTCACTGGCGAACACTCAACAACTGAAACATTAGCTAGGATTGCACAGGCAACAGCAGCCATGACAAGAGTAGACAATATAGGGAAAAACAGATCATTGCCAGCTGTAATGGTGTCAGATTATTGCCAGCTGTAATGGTGTCTGTAGTCATATACACCCGCGAAATATGGACACTCATATTGAAAGAATTCACATTGAATATATTTTTGCAGCATTTTAATTGTCGTTTGTCACTAGACCTGGTATTTAAATCTCCACTTGTTTTGTCCGCAATCTATCCTTAGGTTGATGTTATATTTTTCTTCAGCAATGTTCATGACTTCTGTCCGGCTGGTGTTGATTTTCATATTGTATTGAATGTCGTAGGGAGCCGCGATAGTTCAGTGGTTAGTGAACTGGACTACAAAGTACAAGAGGTGGGGTTCTATCCTGACCAATGGCTTCCGGGTTCACCCAGCCTTAAATGGGTACCGAATATTTTCTGGGAAAGTAAAGCGGCACGGGCGTAATACCGACCACATTATCAAAAAAATAATGTGCCGAAGGTCTATAAAAATGATGGACACTAACACCATATTCCTTATACGCCACTTGGAGTGACGGGGGTACTTTACTTTTTTTTTTTTTTTAATTATTGAATGTCGTGCTGTTTAGTCTATTTACGTATTCTTGTACGTCTTCTATATAAGCTTAATACGACATGGGAATTATTTGTGCAGTTTTATAAAAGTCAGTTAATCTATGATTGTAATAAACAGACGTTGTTAGCTGATACAAATGTTCGTTGCAATGAATCTACATGTTTGGCACGAATAAGACTACATTGTAACTGCTTTGCTTTTTCACAGATTATTTGAGGACTGTGTGGTTAGAGTTAAGTCGAATTTCGCGGTGCGAATTTTCTCTTTCCTCGTGGAATCTATGGTTTCTTTGTAGCTATATCCCCCCCCCCCCCCCCCACCCGGTATCTGGACAGTGAGGTCCGATTCAAGTACGATCTGATAACGACGAATAACAGAGGTATTGCGTGCACTCTGAGCACGTTAAAGAACCCTTGACAGAAAAAATTTGAAAAGAGTAGATCAAAGTGGCCGCTGTCCGAGCCAAATCGTTAGTCAAATCTAGTCTTGCCTAAACAAATACCGCGGTCGTAAAGCGCAAATATCACGGCTAGTCCTAAACTAGATACAGGCGCATTGGAGCCCACTTAACTGGTGAACGGGAAGAAGGGGATGAAGACGAAGAAGCCGATGAAGAATAAGCAGCAGAAGAAGACGAAGCCGAAAACGACGAAAAGTTGAAGACGAAGAAGAGGAGGAGGAAAAAAGAGAGACGAAAAAGAAGAAGAGGAAGAAGAAGGGGGGAAGAAGTGGAAGATGAGGAGAAGAAGAAGAAAGGGGGGGGGGAGAAGAAGAAGAGAAAGAAGGGGGAAGAACAAGAAGAAGAGGAAGAAGGGGGGAAAAGAAGTAGAAGAGGAAGAAGAAGAAAAAGAAGGAGGGAAAAAGGAGAAGAAGAAGAGGAAGAAAAGGGGGGATGAAGAAGAAGTAATAATATATTTGTAAATACTGAAACACTACGAGACCAGCAGTCTTTCATTACAAAACACCAATAGACATGTTGAAGCAACAGGGAAGGTCTTAGCCAAAACAGTAATAAAACAGAAGTAATGGTCACACCGAAGATAGAAACCTTCACCACGATACAATATAAAAATAAGGGGGACAGGAGCAGAGTGTCAATTACTTGGGGACAATAATAACAGACGGAAGATGCACCACAGAAGTAAAAGTCAGAATAGCACAAACCAACGTAATATTTCAGAAAATGAAAAATATATTGTGCAACAAGTCTATGTCAATGAAAGTGAGTTCAGCGGTGCTATCGTATCTATATTGATATTGTATGATGAAGGACAGTTAAGCTGCGTTCACTTTCGGTGCCGCTTGGCCTTATGTCTTTTGGCGTGTGCTGTAGCTGTTATGATGGGGACCGCAACTGCCTTTCTTTGCTTGGGTCCTTCAATGAGATGAGATGAGAATTCGGAAAATTCCGAATGTCGAACTGGCACGGGCGGTTGAGCAGTTATGGATTTTAATTCGTCTGCAGTGATACCGGGACCTTCGACTAACCATAACCATAATCGGTGATTTATTGAGCCAATTTAGACACATGGAAGTGATCACTGATCGTAGAGGAACAAATGAAACGACGATTAGAGGTCTGAAAGATGAAATTTCTCAGAAGAATATTTGAGAGTTCCCTGGACAGCTAAACAGACCAAGGAATAATTCTCAAAGAGGCCAATTAAAAAAGAGCTTCTAAAAATCATGAGAAAGAAAGAATCCACATTTGAGGAGCACATCATGAGAAGAGGAAAGTTGGAACACTTGGTCACAGCTGGCAAAATGAGAGGAAAGAGCGACGTCGGATGACAATGAGAGTGGATATAATGCACCGTGGACAGAAAATTGTGGAAGGAATGTTCGCTACGCCAACTGGTAGAGCACATGATGAACAAATATGTTTCCGTGCTTTCAACTATCCTTCCCCAGCCACCACACAAGACAGCTGTACCCATCCCCTCTCTGTCCCACCCACACACTCAACCAAGTTAGATGTACCCTTCCCCTCTCAGTCCCAACCACACACCCACACATGACAGTTATACCCCTCCCCTCTATGTCCCAGCCACACACCCACCCAAGACAGATGTATCCCTCCCCTCTCTGTCCCAGCCACACACTCAACCTAGTTAGATGTACCCTTCCCCTCTCAGTCCCAACCACACATGACAGTTATACCCCTCCCCTCTATGTCCCAGCCACACACCCACCCAAGACAGATGTATCCCTCCCCTCTCTGTCCCAGCCACACACTCAACCTAGTTAGATGTACCCTTCCCCTCTCAGTCCCAACCACACATGACAGTTATACCCCTCCCCTCTATGTCCCAGCCACACACCCACCCAAGACAGATGTATCCCTCCCCTCTCTGTCCCAACCACACACCCCCACATGACCGTTATACTCCTCCCCTCTCTGTCCCAGCCACACACCCACCCAAGACAGATGTATCCCTCCCCTCTCTGTCCCAACCACACACCCACACATGACCGTTATACTCTTCCCCTCTCTGTCCCAGCCACACACCCACCCACGACAGACCTATCCCTCCCCTTTCTGTCCCAGCCACACACCCACACATGACCGTTATACCCCCCCCCTCTCTGTCCCAACCAAACACCCACCCAAGACAGATGTATCCCTCCCCTCTCTGTCCCAACCACACACCCACACATGACCGTTATACTCCTCCCCTCTGTGTCCCAGCCACACACCAACCCAAGACAGATGTATCCCTCCCCTCTATGTCCCAGCCACACACCCACCCACGACAGATCTATCCCTCCCCTCTCTGTCCCAGCCACACACCCACACATGACCGTTATACCCCCCTCTCTGTCCCAACCACACACCCATACATGAAAGTTATACCCCTCCACTCTCTTCCCCAGCCACACACCCACCCAAGACAGATGTATCCCTCCCCTCTATGTCCCAGCCACACACCCACACATGACCGTTATACCCCCCTCTCTGTCCCAACCACACACTCACACATGACAGTTATACCCCTCCACTCTCTGTCCCAGCCACACACCCACACGCTACAGTTATAGCCCTCCACTCTCTTTCCCAACCACACCCCACCCACGACAGACCTACCCCTCCCCTCTCTGTCCCAACCACACACCCACCATAGACAGATGTACCCATCCTATGTCCCAGCAGCACACCGACACACATGACCGTTATACCCCTCCCCTCTCTGTCCCAACCACACACCCACACATGAGTTATACCCCACCTCCTGTCCCAACCACACACCCACCATAGACAGATGTACCCATCCCATGTCCCTGCCGCACACCGACACACATGACAGTTATACCCCTCCTCTCTCTGCCCCAACCACACACTAACTCATGACAGTTATACCCCTCCTCTCTCTGCTCCAACCACACACCCACACATTACAGTTGTACTCCCCAGTTGTACTTCCCCCTCTGCCTCAACCACACATCCATACATGCAGTTGTACTTCCCCGTCTGCCCCAACTACACACCCACACGAAACTTGCACTAGCCCCTCTGCCCCAACACACACCCACACATGACAGTTCTACTCCCCATTTGTTCAAGCCCACACATCCACACATGACAGTTGTACTTCCCCCTCTGCCCCAACCACACACTGACTCATGACAGTTGTACTTCCCCCTCTGCACCAACCACACACTGACTCATGACAGTTGTACTTCCCCTTCTGCCCAACCACACATCCATACATGACAGTTGTACTTCCCCCTCTGCCCCAACCACACACTAACTCATGACAGTTGTACTTACGTCTCTACCCCAACCACACATCCACACATGACAGTTGTACTTACCCCTCTGCCCCAACCACACACTAACTCATGACAGTTGCACTTCCCCCTCTGCCTCAACCACACACTAACTCATGACAGTTGTACTTCCCCCTCTGCCTCAACCACACACTAACTCATGACAGTTGTACTTCCCCCTCTGCCTCAACCACATACTAACTCATGACAGTTGTACTTTCCCCTCTGCCTCAACCACACACCCACACATGACAGTTGTACTTCCCCCTCTACCCCAACCACACACTAACTCATGACAGTTGTACTTCCCCCTCTGCCCCAACCACACACTAACTCATGACAGTTGTACTTACGTCTCTACCCCAACCACACATCCACACATGACAGTTGTACTTACCCCTCTGCCCCAACCACACACTAACTCATGACAGTTGCACTTCCCCCTCTGCCTCAACCACACACTAACTCATGACAGTTGTACTTCCCCCTCTGCCTCAACCACACACTAACTCATGACAGTTGTACTTCCCCCTCTGCCTCAACCACATACTAACTCATGACAGTTGTACTTTCCCCTCTGCCTCAACCACACACCCACACATGACAGTTGTACTTCCCCCTCTACCCCAACCACACACTAACTCATGACAGTTGTACTTCCCCCTCTGCCCCAACCACACACTAACTCATGACAGTTGTACTTCCCCCTCTGCCCCAACCACGCACCCACACGTGACAGTTGTACTACCCCTTTGTTCAAGCCCACACACCCACACATGACAGTTATTCTCCCCCCTCTGCCCCAACCACACACCCACACATGACAGTTGTACTTCCCCCTCTGCCCCAGCCACACACCCACACATGACAGTTGAACTCTCCCCTCTATCCCACCCCACACAAGACAGATGTCCCCCTCCCCTCTCTGCCCCAACCACACACTAACTCATGACATTTGTACTTCCTCCTCTGCCCCAACCACGCACCCACACATGACAGTTGTACTACCCCTTTGTTCAAGCCCACACACCCACACATGACAGTTATTCTCCCCCCCCCTCTGCCCCAACCACACACCCACACATGACAGTTGTACTTCCCCCTCTGCCCCAGCCACACACCCACACATGACAGTTGAACTCTCCCCTCTATCCCACCCCACACAAGACAGATGTCCCCCTCCCCTCTCTGCCCCAACCACGCACCCACACATGACAGTTGTACTCCCCCTTTGTTCAAGCCTACACACCCCACACATGACAGTTATACTCCCCCCTCTGCTCCAACCACACACCCACACATGGCATTTGTACTTCCCCCTCTGCCCCAACCACACACCCACACATGACAGTTGTACTTCTCCCTCTGCCTCAAACACACACCCACACATGACAGTTGAACTCTCCCCTCTATCCCACCCCACACACGACAGATGTCCCCCTCCCCTCTCTGTCCCAATCACACAACCACACATGACAGTTGAACTCTCCCCTCTATCCCACCCTACATACCCACACAAGACAGATGCACCCCTCCCCCCTCTGTCCCAGCCCACACACCCACACATGACAGTTGTACTCCCCCCTCTGTCCCAACCACACACCCACACATGACAGTTGTACTCCCCCCTCTGTCCCAGCCCACACACCCCACCCAAGTGCTGAACACACAAACTAGCTGGTCGATGAAAACCACCAGTTGTGACCCAATTAAGTTTGTTTCCCCACCTCCGGTTCTTGTATTTTCAAGGGCAAAAACTCCAGGGAATTGAAAGTTGTATCGCACCAGGGAAACCTAATTCGATAATTAAATTACTCATAAAATTCTCTCTACCAGGTTATCAATCACTCTATATCCATGCCTTACAATCGTCCATTTAACTGTACGGATCCTGACATAGGACACGTATTTTTTCTTTCCACTTTTCTGCTTTTAGCTCTCAAAGGCAATCTTAAGATCAAAGAAAGCAGTGGACATATTTGGTTACACTCAATACAACGTGTTTTAGAAGTGGCACCGGTAATGTCCTGTAGAGCTTTCTCTGTTATATGTTGCACGCCCCTATTACAAATATTTGGTAATTATTTTGTAAAAATTGGCCTACCACCTGCATTTATGGTTTCCAAGTGATTTGTGTTTGAGAAAAATGGGGGATTCGATTGTCAACGTGTTTCAGGTTGAAGTTGTACGCAGTGAACGAACATCTATCTCTTCTTCTTCATCATCATCACATCAACATCTTCTGCTTCTTCTTCATCATCTTCTTCTCCTTCTCCTCTTTCTTTTTCCTCCTTCCTTCTTCTTCTCCTTCTCTTTCTTTTCCTTCTATTTTTTCTTCTTCTTCATAATCTTTTTCCTTCTTCTCTTTCATCTTCTTCCTCTTCTTCTCCTACTCCCTCTTATCCTTCTCTTTCTTCGTCCTTCTCCTTATTCTCTTTCTTCTTCCATCTTCCCTCTTCTTTTTTCTTCTCCTTCTCCTCTATTTCTTCTCCCTTCTTCTTCTTCTCTTTCTTCTTCTCTTTCTTCTTCTCCTTCTCTTTCTTCGTCCTTCTTCATTCTCTTCTTCCTCATCATCTTCTTCTCTTTCTTCGTCCTTCTTCATTCTCTACTTCTGCATCATCTTCTTCATCATCTCCTTCTTCTCCTTCTTCTTCTTCATCATCTACTTCTCATTCTTCGTCCTTCTTCATTCTCTTCTTCTTCATTTACCTCTTCTTCTTCATCATCTTCTTCATAACTTCTTCATCATCTTCTCCTTCTCCTCCTTCTCCTCCTTCTCCTTCTCCTCCTCTCCTCCTCCTTTCCTTCTCCGCCGCCTCTTCCTCCTCCTGCCAGTTCTCTACTAAGCATATTGACAGCTAGTTCATGAACGGATCATGTTTTGGTCCGTATCTGTTTCCCATACTTTGTTGCGCTTCAATATGCCTTATTTATTGATCTGAAGTTGATGAAGAGATCTTCTGTGAACATCTAGGAATCAATATCAATACGTTCACAGAAAGTGTTTATCAACTCAAGGCTTGTGAGGCTGCTCCGTACAGCTTGTCCCAGTGTGGTACCGGTGATAGCCACAAGAGCCGTCTCTGTTCATTATGCTGGGCGTGATTGTAAGGGATGTTCAAATGTCGTTTTGCCCATGCCACTGTCCCGTTCATTAGAACAGCTACAGTTTGAAGAACTTCCGCCTCTGCGACAGTTACTTCAGAATGTTCCGACAGTTACTTCAGAATGTTCCGACAGTTACTTCAGAATGTTCCGACAGTTACTTCAGAATGTTCCGACAGTTATTTCAGAATGTTCTGACAGTTACTTCAGAATGTTCCGACAGTTACTTCAGAATGTTCCGACAGTTACTTCAGAATGTTCCGACAATTACTTCAGAATGTTGCGACAGTTACTTCAGAATGTTCCGACAGTTACTTCAGAATGTTCCGACAGTTACTTCAGAATGTTCCGACAGTTACTTCAGAATGTTCCGACAGTTACTTCAGAATGTTCCGACAGTTACTTCAGAATGTTCCGACAGTTACTTCAGAATGTTCCGACAGTTATTTCAGAATGTTCCGACAGTTACTTCAGAATGTTCCGACAGTTACTTCAGAATGTTCCGACAGTTACTTCAGAATGTTCCGACAGTTACTTCAGAATGTTCCGACAGTTACTTCAGAATGTTCCGACAGTTACTTCAGAATGTTCCGACAGTTATTTCAGAATGTTCCGACAGTTACTTCAGAATGTTCCGACAGTTACTTCAGAATGTTCCGACAGTTACTTCAGAATGTTGCGACAGTTACTTCAGAATGTTCCGACAGTTACTTTCATAATGTTCCGACAGTTACTTCAGAATGTTCCGACAGTTACTTCAGAATGTTCCGACAGTTACTTCAGAATGTTCCGACAGTTATTTCAGAATGTTCCGACAGTTACTTCAGAATGTTCCGACAGTTACTTCAGAATGTTCCGACAGTTACTTCAGAATGTTCCGACAGTTACTTCAGAATGTTCCGACAGTTATTTCAGAATGTTCCGACAGTTACTTCAGAATGTTTCGACAGTTATTTCAGAATGTTCCGACAGTTACTTCAGAATGTTCGTTCCGACAGTTATTTCAGAATGTTCCGACAGTTACTTCAGAATGTTCGTTCCGACAGTTATTTCAGAATGTTCCGACAGTTATTTCAGAATGTTCCGACAGTTACTTCAGAATGTTCGTTCCGACAGTTATTTCAGAATGTTCCGACAGTTACTTCAGAATGTTCGTTCCGACAGTTATTTCAGAATGTTCCGACAGTTATTTCAGAATGTTCCGACAGTTACTTCAGAATGTTCCGACAGTTACTTCAGAATGTTCCGACAGTTACTTCAGAATGTTCCGACAGTTACTTCAGAATGTTCCGACAGTTACTTCAGAATGTTCCGACAGTTACTTCAGAATGTTCCGACAGTTACTTCAGAATGTTCCGACAGTTACTTCAGAATGTTCCGACAGTTACTTCAGAATGTTCCGACAGTTACATACATTTTCTTCAGTTTCCCTCATCTCTCCCTCTCTCTCCGGCAATCACGCGGCGACTACTAAAGGAATGGATAGCCCTTTTTGTCATCCATCTTTACAAGGATGCTAAGTGGACGTAGATGCGTTGTGCTGTGCTTTATTTATGCCTTTTGGCCCAACACTTCCGACTTTAACATCGCATTTTTTTTGTACCGGGTTGTCGCTCCTACTTCGATCCCTAAGTTGACCTGACTGGATAATTTGGTTCCAGAAGCAGAGCTGGGGGAGGAGGAGGAGGGTGGAGCCGGGTTGTCATCAAGTCTCCAGTTCGCCGATCATGACGTATGCAGCCAACTGTGGGTGGCTGACCGCTGTCAGCTCAATCCCTGGATGGGCCGTCTTTCAAAGAAAGTGTAATCTTTGTTCAGTTTCTTGACAAATGGAGATTTCTAATCAATTTTCTGTTGCACCGATTGCTGATGCTTTCGTGTCAATTTTTGGTTTGTTGCTGCAACTTTAGCATTATCGGAGTCTTTACTCTGGGAAAGATTTCCATGAGAGAGAGAGAGAGAGAGAGAGAGAGAGAGAGAGAGAGAGATAATATTTATATAACTTATTATTTTTAATTATTATTTATCTGTCACATAAAGAAAACTAGCAATAGTAACACACAAATTAAACGCCATTAATAACATGTATCACAACACCTGCAAGGCAGTACAATTTTAAATACTGAGGGCCTACATCTTCCTGATAGCAGTATATGGTTGTGAATCATGGACAATCAGACTAGTAGCAAGGAACAAATTAGATTCATTTTAAACAAACTCCTACAGAAAAATCTTTAAGATATCGTGAATAATGACAAAGAGCAGTGAAGACATTCAAAAATTTCAACATTAAAAACACCAGTCTGCAGAGGAAAAAAAATACAATGGCCATGTCAAAAGACACAGCGGGATGGAATAAACAATAATGCAAAGCATGGTTCCAGGACAACGCATCAGGGGCGGACCAAGAAGATGATGGCCTCAAGACATCAAAGAGACCTTGAACATGACAACAGACAGAGTTGGAGATCTGGCTAGAGACAGAGATTCATTCAATCAGGATATGGTTAATTCAACGTTCTGTGGGAGATCTGGCTAGAGACAGAGATTCATTCAATCAGGATATGGTTAATTCAACGTTGTGTGGAGGATCTGGCTAGAGACAGAGATTCATTCAATCAGGATATGGTTAATTCAACGTTGTGTGGGAGATCTGGCTAGAGACAGAGATTCATTCAATCAGGATATGATTAATTCAACGTTCTGTGGGAGATCTGGCTAGAGACAAAGATTCATTCAAACGAGATGTGGTTAATGCAACGTTCTCTGGGAGATCTGGCTAGAGACAAAGATTCATTCAATTAGGATATGATGAATGCAACGTTCTATAAAGGACATGCGACCTGATATTTATTATATTTTCTACTGGAAAAAGGGTGTGGGGGGATGTGTCAGTATGAGTAAATGAACGTGTGTGTGTGGGGGGGGGGGGGTCAGTATGAGTAAATGAACGGGGGGGTGAGTAAATGAACGTGGGGGGGGGGGGGGGTGTGAGTAAATGAACGTGGGGGTGTGTGAGTAAATGAACGTGGGGGTGTGTGAGTAAATGAACGTGGGGGGGTGTGTCTGTATGATTAAATGAACGTGGGGGGGGGGTGTGTCTGTATGAGTAAATGAACGTGGGGGGGGTGTGTCTGTATGAGTAAATGAACGTGGGGGGTGTGTCTGTATGAGTAAATGAACGTGGGGGGGTGTGTCTGTATGAGTAAATGAACGTGGGGGGGTGTGTCTGTATGAGTAAATGAACGTGTGTGGGGGGGGGGTGTGAGTAAATGAACGTGTGGGGGGGGGGTGAGTAAATGAACGTACATTCATCGTCGATAGGTTATATGAGCTGATTATAGAATCAGTAAAACCGTCTCCCCCTCCCCCCCCCCCCTTTACCACATACACACACATAAGATCTGTATGAGTAACAAGACACACAGATTACACTCCATTAATCCAATTACCCAGTCATACATTGGAACCAACTTCCGTTGTCATAAGCGAGGAAAGTGTTCCCTGTTTAAAATGCGGTGTTCCCTGTTTAAAATGCGGTGTTCCCTGTTTTCTCTTTACTTGCTCGTTATATGACAGTGCCTCTCTAGCAATAATAGCAACAGTTTATTAGTTATATATATATATATATATATATATATATATATATATATATATATATATATATAAATATACTACTAAGCTTGAGTACATCTTTCCTACCTTAAGAAATCTTCAGTACAGCATTTACACATCATCTGCATTCACAAATGTAGAGAGATATGTTTGGGAGTTTCAAAACGTTTTGGGATAAAAACCGCATGACCATTACTGTGGAATCGTAGTCTAGTTAATTTATATTACTTTTACTCTCGGCAGGACATCTCTTAATTACACCAAGAATCGAACCCGTGTCAGTCTGACTGAAAAAGTGCACTCCACCCGGCCACAAATTCTTATTATCAATACATTTATTCTCATGTTACTGGGGGTGCAACTAAAATGCTAATATTCCGCTGAAACGAACAGTTGTGTCTTTTGCATTTCCTTGGAAGCATTCGTTCTAAAGCAGAAGCCGTATATCGATTCAAACTCATTTCATCCCGCGTGAGTATAACAAATCCTTATCATTTCTTCGCCTAAAAAGCGAACTGCCTGTCGAGGGCTAGAAATCTAATTTTCAGACGAAAGGGCTGGGACTGACCTTAAAAGCCATTAGGACCATTCCTGCTTGTCTTTAGGTGACACATCAAAGTTAGTTGAGCAATTTATTGCGAATAACAGAACAGGCTTGTTGTCTTTAACTCAATTACGCTAACAATGTTTAGAGTTAAAAATGATAACAGAGAAGATGTCTAAATAAAAGGGGAGGCTAACAGAAAGAGTACTGTCAGTGCACGAGAACATGAGAAATGTATGAGTAAATAAAGTTCAAGGTAGTCTCATAGTAATTGCCGTAGAATGACTCAATTGTACTGGTCCTAGGTAATGTAAGGTCCTTAAAGGCACGAAACTTGAAATGGCGTCTTAGTATGTAGGTTTTTACACATATGTCCTCAGCTGCCTATTCAGCACTGTTCGAAGACTCTTGTCTAGTGTCGCCTCAAGCACCGTAACTCACCAGAAATGCGCCATTCCTAACCTCTCCAAAGTATGCATCCTGGTACCCATTTCAAGCCTGCGACTGGGTCGACCACGGGGTTATCTTTTTTTCTAACCACGAGTACAATTCACTGTCTCCAGCGGGAAAGAATACAGGCTGTCCGAACGGCAGCAGTTTAGTGGGGTGGTTTTCACAACTAGGCTACCGAGGTAATCCCCCATCCCCTCCCAGTACTGTTACTGAACCTATGAAGTGGAATGACTAGTTCGCTTCCTTGCTGCTTTTTCTTTCCAGATAATATTTCTGCTACTTCTTTTAAAAAGGCTGAGTGCACCCTAAGAGCCTTTTAGGACGAAAAATTGTTTGCCTCTGCAGGTATTTGAGCCTCAAACCTTCAGTCGGCAGGCGCGTGCATTAACCACTACACCATCAGGTTATCAGGTAACATACCATCAGGTAACATAATTGTTATCATCACCAACTACCGTGTCTTTTGCTGTAGATGATCGTGTATCTCCACAATCATTTGTCGTTTGTTGTTATTAATTAACTTTTCTTTTGGCTATCACACATTTTTAAAAAATTAGTTACGATTTTTTCTATATGTTTATCTGTATCTCTGTACGACGGGAAGAAAGAAAGAAAGAGAGAAAGTAAGAAAGAAAGAAAGACGAGTATTCTTTTCGTACCCATTTTGTCATTTTTAGACATTTTGATGACATCCTTCAATATTATCACTGCCCCTCGAATTGTTTGGCCCTAAGTTATAACTTATTTAGCATTATATGTAAATTCCCGCATTGACAAAAATGAGCTGATTTTTCCATATTCTGCTTATTTTTATGACTGGCATTTGATTGGATCGGTTCAAAGACGTGTCATCGAGAAGTTCATATCTTTAATCAATCGATTCATTTCCATTATGTGTTTAGAATTGGCCACGGTCTCTCCATCCTTAGCTATCATTGGACATTGTGTCCATTTCTTTTCATTCAAGACCAATGCCCTCTAGGGTTCTCATGAATTTTCCTTTATTCCTAGACCCTCCCTGTTTTCTCTTTACTTGCTCGTTATATGACAGTGCACCTCTAGCAACAATAGCAACAGTTTCTTAGTTATATATATATATGCTAGTGATACATTAGATGAATTATGTTTCTGTTATGAAAAGTATTGCACAAATTTACTGTTTCTATACTTGGTGTTAAATGTTAAATCTTCCACTACAATATATATATATATATATATATATATATATATATATATATATATATATATATATATATATATATATATATATATAGCGTTCGCCAGCTTTTACCCCAAGCTTGCTGCCGGAGCCACTGAGTTTAGTGATCTATGCACACTGTGAGCTGTGTTTTTCATCCTGATGATGTTTCCATATTCCGATTGCTTATGATGAAATCATGAATGATGATACCGTATGACGAAGGACAGTACAGCTGCGTCCACTTTCGGTGCCACATGGCCTTATGTCTTTTGGCGTGTGCTGTAGTTGCTAAGATGGAGATTGCAGCTACCTTTCTTTGTTTGGATCCTTCAATGAGATGAGTTTCAATTCGAATGATTCCAATGGGCGATTGACGGTTGAACAATTATGGACTTTAATTGGTTTGCAGTGATACTTAGAGACCTTCGACTAACCACTAACATACAGCGAAGTGGCTGGGGACTAGGAACTTAAATTAATCCGTTTTTCCCTGGCAACCGCGTGCACAAGGGTCCCTCGCTACACAAGCAGATAACTCCGATTCGGAGGCACTCATATTTTTGTGTCCGCCCATGAGTAAATGACGGTTGAAGCCGGGCCTCGCTGCTGAGACTAAAGGTGGTTGCCGCAGAGAGAATTCAGAAATAAAAATCCCCACTGCTGCAGCTGGGATTTTAACTCACAACCTCTCTGTCTCGAGACAAACCAGCCCCCCCCCCCCCCTTTTCTCTTTTTTAAATATGAGTTATAATCTTTTTTTTAATCAACTTGATTTACCACAGAATAATCATAGTTAATAAAGAACAATCAATAACAACATAGAGGTAGAAAATTCCAACATCAACGAGCTACTCTTCGCAGATGACCAATGCCTAATATATGAGGATGAAAACCTGCTACAACAGCATTTAACATCTCTAGATAAACGTTGCACAAACTACAGTATGAAAATTAACAGAGCAAAAACAGAGGCTATGAGAATACGCAAATTAAGACACCCATTAAACATTAAGATCAAAGATAAAGAATTAAAACAAGTACAGGAATTCAAGTATTTAGGCACAATGTTCACAGAAGATGGAAAACTAGACAGAGAAATTGACATGAGAATACAAAAAGCAAATGCTGTCACATACCAGCTTTGACCATTGTTAAGACATCCAAACATTTCTATGGCAGCTAAACAACAAATGATAAATAGCATTTTCATACCAACTTTGTGCTATGAAAGTCAAACATGGACCCTTTCTAAATCACATTTAAGAAAGATTAATACATGTGAGATGCGATGCTTGAGAAAAGTAACAAATAACACAAGAAGAGATAGAATACCAAATAAAACCATAAGAAAAATGGTAGGAACAAAACCCTGCCAGGAATATATAGAACAACAACAACTTAAATGGTTCGCCACCTGGTCAGAATAAACCCTTACCAATCACCATCAAGGGCGTTCTTCTCGAGAATGCATGGAAAAAGACCAAGAGGATGACCCAGAAGAAGATGGATTGATGCAGTGACAGAGACATGTAACAACAAAGGACAGTCACTAATTCAGACAGTTTGAGCAGCTCAAGAACGACAAATGATATAACGACGACACCTTTTAGGTATCAGTGAAAGAGAAAAGAAGAAGATGGATAGATGCAGTGACAGAGACATGTAACAACAAAGGACAGTCACTAATTCAGACAATTTGAGCAGCGCAAGAACGACAAATGATATAACGACGACACCTTTTAGGTAACAGTGAAAGAGAAAAGAAGAAGATGGATAGATGCAGTGACAGAGACATGTAACAACAAAGGACAGTCACTAATTCAGACAGTTTGAGCAGAGCAAGAACGACAAATGATATAAACCACGACACGTTTTAGGTATCAGTGAAAAGAGAAAAGAAGAAGAGGAATCATAGTGAGGTATTGTATGTTAAATAGTCCAGACAACTTATCAGTGTTGAGAACCAGACAAACCAGGCAGGCTAACGAGGCAGAGATTAAAGAGGAAGGCAAACACCGCATTTTAAATGCAGTACTGTAGGCGAAGGCGCGTCTCACAGCCGCAGAGTTGTCAGCGACCCACAGCTGATGCCTTGCGCCAGGATTGGTCAACCAAAACCATCCAGACCCTGCTCCACCTCTCCGTGGTGCCTTTAGTAACAGACTAACTTGTCTAGTGTGGCCAAGCGAGTAGGGATCGAAGACTGAAGACAACCCGGTACTCAAAAATGTCGTGCTGAAGTCGGATGTGTGGGGCCGAACGGCGCAAATATCACAGTTATACTGCAAACCACAAAGCAACGCAGACACGCCCACTTAACGTCCTTTAAGGGCGGATGACGAAGAGGTGTACTCCTTTAGGCATAGGGTGAATGCAAGCAAGCAAATGCAGTATTGCACGTTTAACACTGAAAATGCAATTCTGGAAGCACGCTATAAATCTGAACTCATCCTAACTTGCGCCTATATGACGACAATTTCCAGTGAGGGCAAAGCGGAATAGGTATTCTGACTATTCTTCTATAACACTCACATTCAGAGGAATGTATGTACTTGTTCCCGCACCACCTCCCAAACAGCTTTATTAATTGGCCATGTTTCACAGCCCTAAGTTGCTATAGGAAAAATAAGGTGAAGGCGAGGAAATTAATGTATTAAAATACGTGGCTGCAGTAAAGCTAATAGCGAGGAGAATTTTTTTTTTAAATTAATATATATTTTTTTAAATGCTATAGGACAAATCATCATCACCATTGAGTGCCGACTCCGCATCGAAGGTTGGCTACCATGGAGCGGCATTCCACCCTGTCTCTTGCTTTGATGGTGCAGATTGTCATAGGTTGGCTAGTCCATTTTTTTATGTTACTCGTCCATGTTAGTCTTGGTCTGCCTTTGCCTCTTTTACCTTGTACTTTCCTTTCCAATATTACAATTATTAGTATATATTAGTATATAGGAAAAATACACTCTTATAATCTTTTCTTACTAAATCAGTTCCTTGCTTGCAATTGTATTGATATATTTATAATATTATCTTCAGCCTTCTTTTGATCTCTTTGATCTTTGATTGAACACCCCCCCCCCCACACACACACACACACACCCCACCCCACGTGGTTTCTTATCAATGAGCCAAGGGATTAAAAACATTGAAACTCTCTCCCTTGACTGAATTTACTTTCAAAGCAGAACACACTGTCCAGTGTAGAAACCTGTACGATTCTGTTCGAGACCAAATCAGACCTTCTTATGATATTCTGGGGGGATAATATCTTTGTTTCTTTGAAAGAGTTGAAGACAATCGTGAGGTACATTGCTGAATTCGGATTTTGTATCTAAGATTCCCAGCAGGGAAGGGGAAAGAATGTAATTCATCTTAAGCCGTTTAGCTCTGGTTAGGGCATGCGTCTTCGATAACTGCACAGCCGCAGTGGATCAATGGTTAGCGAACCGTTCAACTGAGGACCTTCTTCTCTCTCCTCCTACTCCTCTTTTCTTCTTCTTCTCCTCCTCCTCCTTCTTTTTCTCTTCCCCCTGATTCTTCTATTTTCTTCTTCTTATCCTCATTCTCTCTTCTTTCATCCTCATTCTTTTTTCTTCGCCTCCTCCTCTCTTTTTCTTCTCTTGCTCATTCTTTCTTCTTCTCCTCTTCCTCCTTCTCTCTTCTTCTTCTCCTCCTCCTCCTCTTTATTCTCTCTTCTTCTCGTTTTCCTCCTCCTCATTCTCTCGTCCCTTCCTCATTCTCTCTTTTTCTCATCCTCCTTCTCTCTTCTTCTCCTCCACCATCTCTTTTCTTCTCCTCCGCCTCATTCTCTCTTCTTCTCCTCCTCATTTCTCTCTTCTACTTCTTCTACTTCTCCTCCTCATTTTCTCCTCTCCTCCTCATTTCTCTCTTCTCCTCCTACTCATTTATCTCTTCTCCTCCTACTCATTTCTCTCTTCCTCTTCTCCTCATTCTCTATTCTCCTTCTCTCTTCTTCTCAGCCTCATTTTCTCTTCTTCTCCTCCTTATCCTTTCTTCTCCACCTCATCATTTTTCTCTTCTCCTCCTTATTCTCTCTTCTCCTCTTCCTCATTTCTCTCTTCTTCTCCTTCTCCTCTTCTCATTCTCTCTTCTCCTCCTCTGTCTCTTCTTCTTCTCCTTCCCCTCCCCCTTCTCCTTCTGTTAAGTAGGCCTGTATACGTTGTGTAGCTAGTTTTACATCAAAGTCGTCATATTTGCGCCATTAAACCCGAAACATCCGTCCATGGCATGAGGTACAGTCTATTGAGATTAGATCTTTATTGAGGGCTTTTAGGTTCACCCAGCATTTAATTCTATCATATTGCACACAAAATGTGCAGATGTTCATTTTAACAAATGCGCACTAACACAACATGTTACATACGCTTCATGGCGTGTAATGAATGAACCATTAAACAATACCGGGAGGCCTCGCTGAGTGCTGAAACAAACCTCGAGAGAACTTCCGGTCAATATGGCGGATAGACGGCAAGGACCGTTGAGGCACTGTCTGAAAGACATCTGTCCTTGTTGCAGTTTCCTCATATTCCAAGTCCGGCTTGCTGCCGGAGCTACTGAGATTAGTGCTCAGTGCACATCGTGAGCTGTGTGTTTCATCGGATGGTGTTTCTATATTCAGATTGCTTACGATGAATGATGATATCGTATAACGAAGGACAGTTCAGTTGCGTTCACTATCGGTGCTGATAAAATCCTTATGTCTTTTGACGTGTGCTGTTATTGCTACGAAGGGGACTACAACTGCCTTTCTTTGTTTATATATTCGAAGAGATGTTAATTTGGATGATTCAACTGTCACTGTTTTGCAATTATGGATTTCCACTCGTTTGCAGTGATACCGGGGCCTTCGACCATACATTGAGAGTTGTGAGATAGAAAGTATATTCTTCTACAGGAAATAAGCGAGATTTAAAACAAAAGCTGTTCTATTTGTCATCAATCAAAAAATAGCCTTTTCCTTTCATCTTTATGTATGTTTCTCACGTTCTAACCTGTTTATCGGTTTTCTTTTATTTATCTTGCGCTGAGAATTCCAGAACAAGGCCAGTCAAGCAATGTTTTCAGCTGGTTCCAGAACAAGGCCAGTCAAGCAACGTTTTCAGTTGGTTCCAGAACAAGGCCAATCAAGCAATGTTTTCAGCTGGTTCCAGAACAAGGCCAGTCAAGCAACGTTTTCAGTTGGTTCCAGAACAAGGCCAGTCAAGCAATGTTTCCAGTTGGTTCCAGAACAAAGCCAGTCAAGCAATGTTTTCAGTTGGTTCCAGAACAAAGCCAGTCAAGCAATGTTTTCAGTTGGTTCCAGAACAAGGCCAATCAAGCAATGTTTTCAGTTGGTTCCAGAACAAGGCCAGTTAAGCAATGTTTTCAGTTGGTTCCAGAACAAGGCCAATCAAGCAATGTTTCCAGTTGGTTCCAGAACAAGGCCAATCAAGCAATGTTTCCAGTTGGCTCCAGAACAAGGCCAGTTAAGCAATGTTTTCAGTTGGCTCCAGAACAATTCCAGTCAAGCAATGTTTTCAGTTGGTTCCAGAACAATTCCAGTCAAGCAATGTTTTCAGTTGGTTCCAGAACAAGGCCAATCAAGCAATGTTTCCAGTTGGTTCCAGAACAATTCCAGTCAAGCAATGTTTTCAGTTGGTTCCAGAACAAGGCCAATCAAGCAATGTTTCCAGTTGGCTCCAGAACAATTCCAGTCAAGCAATGTTTTCAGTTGGTTCCAGAACAAGGCCAATCAAGCAATGTTTCCAGTTGGCTCCAGAACAATTCCAGTCAAGCAATGTTTTCAGTTGGTTCCAGAACAATGCCAGTTAAGCAATGTTTTCAGTTGGCTCCAGAACAATTCCAGTCAAGCAATGTTTTCAGTTGGTTCCAGAACAAGGCCAATCAAGCAATGTTTCCAGTTGGTTCCAGAACAATGCCAGTCAAGCAATGTTTTCAGTTGGCTCCAGAACAATTCCAGTCAAGCAATGTTTTCAGTTGGTTCCAGAACAAGGCCAGTCAAGCAATGTTTTCAGCTGGCTCCAGAACAAGGCCAGTTAAGCAATGTTTTCAGTTGGTTCCAGAACAATGCCAGTCAAGCAATGTTTTCAGTTGGCTTTCTTGGCGTATCTCAGATAATTCAACGCTGTCGTCATCGCTCGTCTGTTCTCGAAATGCTCCCAGAGTTCCTAAACCTTACACTCAATGAGAAATCTTGCAATATGTAGACATGTAGATGCTTCGTTGCAACTACTTGGTGTGTCATGTGTGCTTATATAGAAGACAAGAAAAGAATAGAAAACAGATGAGGAGAGAAAAGCTATTTAAGAAGGAAAGGAACTATGGACACAGGAGCTTTTTACGGAAATGAAATTCAGCAATGGCGTCGTACTGACATTGCCCAAATATTGATCTGATGATAAAAGAAAATTATAAGAACTAGCACTAAGAACAACTTTCATAATACAACAAAGATCATGGTATGCTTTTGTTGTTGTTGTTGTTGTCTTTTTATAAATAAGGAAGGAGAAAAGAATGATCAATTAAAATGATAACAGAATTGTTAATATATGTTTTGTTGTTATAATTATTATGTTATTCTTTAGCTTCCGGTCAATGTTGGATACTGGTTTGTCTTATTTAGAATGTAGCAGGACAGCAGCTGTGTATTAATACATCTGCATCTACTGTAGCAAATAAGATTAATTTGGGTGGGAGTCAAATAACATATAGAGCAGCAGATCCCAACCTTTTTTGTGTCAACATCATCATCATCAAGTCCCATACCGGTTGGCGTAGACGTCCTTCCACAGTTTTCTTTCCACGGTATATCTTATCATTTCTGTTGTTGACTGTTTTCCATGTCATGACACAAAGCTAACTAGGTTTTTCTTTTCTTTTGTCGTCCGCGATCTCCCTTTCCCCGTATTTTGCTAATTGTAACCAAATATTCCAACTCTCCTCTTCTAATGATGTGCCAAAAAATGTCCAATGGCCAATGTTTATTTTTGTATGATGTTTAGGAGCTCTCTTTTTGTTTTGGCATCTTAGGTAGTTTCCTCGTTTTATCTGTCCATGGAACTCGCAACAATCTTCTGAGAAGTCCTATGTCTGTGGCCTCTAATCGTCTTTCCATTGTTTGATTATGTCCATGATTCGCTCCATAGGTCGGAATTGGCTCCATACAGCACCGATGAACTCTCGTTTTCGTGTCACGGCCCCATTCTATAAAAGCAAAGTGACCCGCGACCCGATATATATTAACAAGGTAAATTAAAATACAGCGACAACATATTTTACCATTTTTTTTTTAATGAAAAATAATGCTAATGCTGTTAATTCGCCCGTGTCAGTGTAGCCAATCACCGAACAGCGCATGAATCTGGGCCTCACAACAGCCAGCCCGACGAACGAAAGGTCGTTACGCGTTTTCGCAAACTAATCCCTGAACGATGACGTGATTTTCTTTTTTTTTCCCCCCCCCCCTAACTTTTAAAAATTGTCATAGCTCACCACTGTCCGACGACCCCAAAAAGACCCTAGGATCGCGACCCATGAGTTTAGGAACCACTGAATTACAGACAGAGTCTAGGAAAATCTCCACTGAATACCCACAACAAAGATGTAAACTGTTAGGACACGCAAGTCCTTCCCGGCAGAGAGGATAAAAACCGGAATTCAAAAGCAGGTAATTTCATCTATCCCATCTACCAACAGAGCCGGTGTTTAATTACAGCCATGCCGAAGCCCGCGCGGGAATAAAATAATATTTACGTACCAGAACAATGGGAGGAGGCCCGCTATCTAGAAATCTTAGAAACAATGCACACAGCGACAAACCGGTAACTGGAGAGAATAGAAGAAGAGTGGGGAAAAGAATTTCAAAAGAAATTAAAAAAAAAAAAACTTTTCCTTATCCGCATGTATTTTTTTAACGTTTTTAAAATCTGTAGGCAGTGAGAGTTATCTGTCGTTTCTTGTGGGGGAGGTGATTTCCAGGTGCGGTGAGTTCTGCTCCTTGCCCGCCAACTCCGTTCAACCGCTGACGCTCATCCTTTCTATGAAAATGTTAACGGGAATTTCCTCTCCCGGGGAAAGGCTGAAAGTCGTCAGGAAAAAAATAAAAAAAAAAAAAGGGGGGGGGGGGGGAAATTGTATGGTTAAAGCTTCCCGTAGTTAATGGACAACACAAATTCGAACGACGTTACGGCTCATTAGGCCCTCAGCAGGAACATTAAACAACACATAAATAGATATATAAGTAATGCATTTATTTGCCTTGACTTTTCAAGATGGCGTCCGTGTGTTGACAGTATTTTCCGTTATGTGTGTTGTTTCGAAATACGCCGGTTACACGCGGTGTGTGCTGCTAGGATTGGTATTCTGTTCATGCTTGTTGTGGTTGTTTAACTTCTGACAGGCTGGTGGTCAGTGACATTATTTTGTCAAATGGATATTTGTCTTCTTTTCAATCGAAATTGACCTATCAGTTATAGGTCATTGTTTTCTCTGCTATACCGGCGAACGCCTGTTTCCGACAGTTGCTTTCGTGTCCACTTCGCTCACTGCCCGTGAGACGACTCGGGAGAGTTCGAAGGCTACGGGAGTAAACCCAAACAGAAAATCTGGAGGGAGGGACCCTAAGGCAGTCGGTGGTGCATTATCCAACTTTTAGATCCCCTGCAATTCAACTTTGGTTCCGAATTTAAGGATCTTTACTCTTTTTTGGAACGCTCCAAAGAGGAAACGAGAGATGGGGGCTGGGGGTGTAGTGTGTTTTTTTTTCAAAATATTGTCTTCACATTATTGGCCCCGGCTATGGTTATGGAAGGCCACGGTATCACTACAAACGTATTAAAATCCATAATTACTCAACCGCCGGTACCAGTGGAATCATCCAAATTACTATCTCATCTCCCAAACAAAGAAGGGTAGCGGTAGCCCCATCATAGCAGTCTTAGCACACGCCAAGAGACTTAAGGCGAAACCGCACACATTGTAAGAAAACATAAATGCCAGTTCCGTTCTCGTTAGGACACACCATCTATCATACTCGACACATGTAACGTTAGGACACACCATCTATCATACTCGACACATGTAACGTTAGGACACACCATCTATCATACTCGACACATGTAACGTTAGACACACCATCTATCATACTCGACACATGTAACGTTAGGACACACCATCAATCATACTCGACACATGTAACGTTAGGACACACCATCTATCATACTCGGCTCCTGGAACATTAGGACAAGGTGTTCTGGATTAAATAATGACCTTATTCAAGTAGAAAACAAAAGGAAAGCAACCTTATCGACATGGCGCTGTAGAGACTGCCTGTTGATATTCTAGCCCTCATCGACATTGAGCTGTAGAGACTACCTGTTGATATTCTAGCCCTCATCGACATGGAGCTGTAGAGACTACATGTTGATATTGTAGCCCTCATCGACATGGAGCTGTAGAGACTACCTGTTGATATTCTAGTCCTCATCGACATGGAGCTGTAGAGACTACATGTTGATATTGTAGCCCTCATCGACATGAAGCTGTAGAGACTACATGTTGATATTGTAGCCCTCATCGACATGGAACTGCAGAGACCACATGTTGATATTGTAGACCTCATCGACATGGAACTATAGAGACTACATGTTGATATTGTAGACCTCATCGACATGGAGCTGCAGAGACTACATGTTAATATTGTAGCCCTCATCGACATGGAACTGTAGAGACTACATGTTGATATTGTAGCCCTCATCGACATGGAACTGTAGAGACTACATGTTGATATTGTAGACCTCATCGACATGGAACTATAGAGACTACATGTTGATATTGTAGACCTCATCGACATGGAACTGTAGAGACTACATTTTGATATTGTAGACCTCATCGACATGGAACTGTAGAGACTACATGTTAATATTGTAGCCCTCATCGACATGGAACTGTAGAGGCTACATGTTGATATTGTAGACCTCATCGACATGGAACTGTAGAGACTACATGTTAATATTGTAGCCCTCACCGACATGGAACTGTAGAGACTACATGTTGATATTGTAGCCCTCATCGACATGGAACTGTAGAGACTACATGTTAATATTGTAGCCCTCATCGACATGGAGCTGCAGAGACTACATGTTGATATTGTAGACCTCATCGACATGGAGCTGCAGAGACTACATGTTAATATTGTAGCCCTCATCGACATGGAACTGTAGAGACAACATGTTGATATTGTAGCCCTCATCGACATGGAACTGCAGAGACTACATGTTGATATTGTAGACCTCATCGACATGGAACTGCAGAGACTACATGTTGATATTGTAGACCTCATCGACATGGAACTATAGAGACTACATGTTGATATTGTAGCCCTCATCGACATGGAACTGCAGAGACTACATGTTGATATTGTAGACCTCATCGACATGGAACTGTAGAGACTACATGTTGATATTGTAGCCCTCATCGACATGGAGCTGTACAGACTACATGTTGATATTGTAGCTCTCATCGACATGGAACTGTAGAGACTACATGTTGATATTCTAGCCCTCATGGACATGGAACTGTAGAGACTACATGTTGATATTGTAGACCTCATCGACATAGAGCTGCAGAGACTACATGTTGATATTGTAACCCTCATCGACATGGAGCTGTAGAGACTACATGTTGATATTGAAGCCCTCATCGACATGCAACTGTAGAGACTACATGTTGATATTGTAGCTCTCATCGACATGGAGCTGCAGAGACTACATGTTGATATTGTAGCTCTCATTGACATGGAGCTGCAGAAACTACATGTTGATATTGTAGCCCTCATCGACATGGAGCTGTAGAGACTACATGTTGATATTGTAGACCTCATCGACATTGAGCTGTAGAGACTACATGTTGATATTGTAGCCCTCATCGACATGGAGCTGCAGAGACTACATGTTGATATTGTAGCCCTCATCGACATGGAGCTGCAGAGACTACATGTTGATATTGTAGCCCTCATCGACATGGAGCTGTAGAGACTACATGGTGATATTGTAGCCCTCATCAAAATTGAACTGTAGAGACTACATGTTGATGTTGTAGCCCTCATCGACATGAAGCTGTAGAGACTACATGTTGATGTTGTAGCCCTCATCGACATTGAACTGCAGAGACTACATGTTGATATTGTAGCCCTCATCGACATGGAGCTGCAGAGATTACATGTTGATATTGTAGCCCTCATCGACATTGAACTGTAGAGACTACATGTTGATATTGTAGCCCTCATCGACATGGAACTGTAGAGACTACATGGTGATATTGTAGCCCTCATCAAAATTGAATGTAGAGACTACATGTTGATGTTGTAGCCCTCATCGACATGGAGCTGTAGAGACTACATGTTGATGTTGTAGCCCTCATCGACATTGAACTGCAGAGACTACATGTTGATATTGTAGCCCTCATCGACATGGAGCTGCAGAGACTACATGTTGATATTGTAGCCCTCATCGACATGGAGTTGTAGAGACAACATGTTGATATTGTAGCCCTCATCGACATGGAGTTGTAGAGACTAAATATTGATATTGTAGCCCTCATCGACATGGAACTATAGAGACAACATGTTGATATTGTAGCCCTCATCGACATGGAGCTGCAGAGACTACATGTTGATATTGTAGCCTCATCGACATGGAGCTGCAGAGACTACATGTTAATATTGTAGCCCTCATCGACATTGAACTGTAGAGACTACATGTTGATATTGTAGACCTCATCGACATGGAACTGTAGAGACTACATGTTGATATTGTAGACCTCATCGACATGGAACTATAGAGACTACATGTTGATATTGTAGACCTCATCGACATGGAAATGTAGAGACTACACGTTAATATTGTAGCCCTCATCGACATGGAACTGTAGAGACTACATGTTGATATTGTAGACCTCATCGACATGGAACTGTAGAGACTACATGTTGATATTGTAGACCTCATCGACATGGAACTGTAGAGACTACATGTTAATATTGTAGACCTCATCGACATGGAACTGTAGAGGCTACATGTTAAATTGTAGCCTCATCGACATGGAACTGTAGAGACTACATGTTGATATTGTAGACCTCATCGACATGGAACTGTAGAGACTACATGTTAATTGTAGCCCTTATCGACATGGAGCTGCAGAGACTACATGTTGATATTGTAGACCTCATCGACATGGAGCTGCAGAGACTACATGTTAATATTGTAGCCCTCATCGACATGGAACTGTAGAGACTACATGTTGATATTGTAGCCCTCATCGACATGGAACTGCAGAGACTACATGTTGATATTGTAGACCTCATCGACATGGAACTGCAGAGACTACATGTTGATATTGTAGCCCTCATCGACATGGAACTGAAGAGACTACATGTTGATATTGTAGACCTCATCGACATGGAACTGTAGAGACTACATGTTGATATTGTAGCCCTCATCGACATGGAGCTGTAGAGACTACATGTTGATATTGTAGCCTCATCGACATGGAACTGTAGAGACTACATGTTGATATTCTAGCCCTCATCGACATGGAGCTGTAGAGACTACATGTTGATATTGTAGCCCTCATCGACATAGAGCTGCAGAGACTACATGTTGATATTGTAACCCTCATCGACATGGAGCTGTAGAGACTACATGTTGATATTGAAGCCCTCATCGACATGCAACTGTAGAGACTACATGTTGATATTGTAGCCCTCATCGACATGGAGCTGCAGAGACTACATGTTGATATTGTAGCTCTCATTGACATGGAGCTGCAGAAACTACATGTTGATATTGTAGACCTCATCGACATGGAGCTGTAGAGATACATGTTGATATTGTAGACCTCATCGACATGGAGCTGTAGAGACTACATGTTGATATTGTAGCCCTCATCGACATGGAACTGCAGAATCTACATGTTGATATTGTAGCCCTCATCGACATGGAGCTGTAGAGACTACATGTTGATATTGTAGTTCTCATCGACATGAAGCTGTAGAGACTACATGTTGATGTTGTAGCCCTCATCGACATTGAACTGTAGAGACTACATGTGATATTGTAGCCCTCATCGACATTGAACTGTAGAGACTACATGTTGATGTTGTAGCCCTCATCGACATGGAGCTGTAGAGACTACATGTTGATGTTGTAGCCCTCATCGACATTGAACTATAGAGACTACATGGTGATATTGTAGCCCTCATCGACATTGAAACTGTAGAGACTACATGTTGATATTGTAGCCCTCATCGACATTGAACTGTAGAGACTACATGGTGATATTGTAGCCCTCATCGACATTGAACTGTAGAGACTACATGTTGATGTTGTAGCCCTCATCGACATGGAACTGTAGAGACTACATGTTAATATTGTAGTCCTCATCGACATTGAACTGCAGAGACTACATGTTGATATTGTAGCCCTCATCGACATGGAGCTGCAGAGACTACATGTTGATATTGTAGACCTCATCGACATGGAAATGTAGAGACTACACGTTAATATTGTAGCCCTCATCGACATGGAACTGTAGAGACTACATGTTGATATTGTAGACCTCATCGACATGGAACTGTAGAGACTACATGTTGATATTGTAGACCTCATCGACATGGAACTGTAGAGACTACATGTTAATATTGTAGACCTCATCGACATGGAACTGTAGAGGCTACATGTTAAACTTGTAGCCCTCATCGACATGGAACTGTAGAGACTACATGTTGATATTGTAGACCTCATCGACATGGAACTGTAGAGACTACATGTTAATATTGTAGCCCTTATCGACATGGAGCTGCAGAGACTACATGTTGATATTGTAGACCTCATCGACATGGAGCTGCAGAGACTACATGTTAATATTGTAGCCCTCATCGACATGGAACTGTAGAGACTACATGTTGATATTGTAGCCCTCATCGACATGGAACTGCAGAGACTACATGTTGATATTGTAGACCTCATCGACATGGAACTGCAGAGACTACATGTTGATATTGTAGCCCTCATCGACATGGAACTGAAGAGACTACATGTTGATATTGTAGACCTCATCGACATGGAACTGTAGAGACTACATGTTGATATTGTAGCCCTCATCGACATGGAGCTGTAGAGACTACATGTTGATATTGTAGCTCATCGACATGGAACTGTAGAGACTACATGTTGATATTCTAGCCCTCATCGACATGGAGCTGTAGAGACTACATGTTGATATTGTAGCCCTCATCGACATAGAGCTGCAGAGACTACATGTTGATATTGTAACCCTCATCGACATGGAGCTGTAGAGACTACATGTTGATATTGAAGCCCTCATCGACATGCAACTGTAGAGACTACATGTTGATATTGTAGCTCTCATCGACATGGAGCTGCAGAGACTACATGTTGATATTGTAGCTCTCATTGACATGGAGCTGCAGAAACTACATGTTGATATTGTAGACCTCATCGACATGGAGCTGTAGAGATTACATGTTGATATTGTAGACCTCATCGACATGGAGCTGTAGAGACTACATGTTGATATTGTAGCCCTCATCGACATGGAGCTGCAGAATCTACATGTTGATATTGTAGCCCTCATCGACATGGAGCTGTAGAGACTACATGTTGATATTGTAGTTCTCATCGACATGAAGCTGTAGAGACTACATGTTGATGTTGTAGCCCTCATCGACATTGAACTGTGAGACTACATGGTGATATTGTAGCCCTCATCGACATTGAACTGTAGAGACTACATGTTGATGTTGTAGCCCTCATCGACATGGAGCTGTAGAGACTACATGTTGATGTTGTAGCCCTCATCGACATTGAACTATAGAGACTACATGGTGATATTGTAGCCCTCATCGACATTGAACTGTAGAGACTACATGTTGATATTGTAGCCCTCATCGACATTGAACTGTAGAGACTACATGGTGATATTGTAGCCCTCATCGACATTGAACTGTAGAGACTACATGTTGATGTTGTAGCCCTCATCGACATGGAACTGTAGAGACTACATGTTAATATTGTAGTCCTCATCGACATTGAACTGCAGAGACTACATGTTGATATTGTAGCCCTCATCGACATGGAGCTGCAGAGACTACATGTTGATATTGTAGCTCTCATCGACATGGAGCTGCAGAGACTACATGTTGATATTGTAGCCCTCATCGACATGGAGTTGTAGAGACTACATGTTGATATTGTAGCCCTCATCGACATGGAACTATAGAGACAACATGTTGATATTGTAGCCCTCATCGACATGGAACTATAGAGACAACATGTTGATATTGTAGCCCTCATCGACATGGAGCTGCAGAGACTACATGTTGATATTGTAGCCCTCATCGACATGGAACTATAGAGACTACATGGTGATATTGTAGCCCTCATCGACATGGAGCTGCAGAGACTACATGTTGATATTGTAGCCCTCATCGACATGGAACTATAGAGACTACATGTAATATTGTAGCCCTCATCGACATGGAGCTGCAGAGACTACATGTTGATATTGTAGCCCTCATCGACATGGAGCTGTAGAGACTACATGTTGATATTGTAACCTCATCGACATGGAGCTGTAGAGACTACATGTTGATATTGTAACCTCATCGACATGGAGCTGTAGAGACTACATGTTGATATTGTAACCCTCATCGACATGGAGTTGTAGAGACTACATGTTGATATTGTAGCCCTCATCGACATGGAGCTGCAGAGACTACATGTTGATATTGTAGCCCTCATCGACATGGAGCTGCAGAGACTACATGTTGATATTGTAGCCCTCATCGACATGGAGCTGTAGAGACTACATGTTGATATTGTAGCCCTCATCGACATGGAACTATAGAGACAACATGTTGATATTGTAGCCCTCATCGACATGGAGCTGCAGAGACTACATGTTAATATTGTAGCCCTCATCGACATGAACTGTAGAGACTACATGTTGATATTGTAGACCTCATCGACATGGAACTGTAGAGACTACATGTTGATATTGTAGACCTCATCGACATGGAACTATAGAGACTACATGTTGATATTGTAGACCTCATCGACATGGAAATGTAGAGACTACACGTTAATATTGTAGCCCTCATCGACATGGACTGTAGAGACTACATGTTGATATTGTAGACCTCATCGACATGGAACTGTAGAGACTACATGTTGATATTGTAGACCTCATCGACATGGAACTGTAGAGACTACATGTTAATATTGTAGACCTCATCGACATGGAACTGTAGAGGCTACATGTTAAATTGTAGCCTCATCGACATGGAACTGTAGAGACTACATGTTGATATTGTAGCCCTCATCGACATGGAACTGCAGAGACTACATGTTGATATTGTAGACCTCATCGACATGGAACTGCAGAGACTACATGTTGATATTGTAGCCCTCATCGACATGGAACTGAAGAGACTACATGTTGATATTGTAGACCTCATCGACATGGAACTGTAGAGACTACATGTTGATATTGTAGCCCTCATCGACATGGAGCTGTAGAGACTACATGTTGATATTGTAGCTCTCATCGACATGGAACTGTAGAGACTACATGTTGATATTCTAGCCCTCATCGACATGGAGCTGTAGAGACTACATGTTGATATTGTAGCCCTCATCGACATAGAGCTGCAGAGACTACATGTTGATATTGTAACCCTCATCGACATGGAGCTGTAGAGACTACATGTTGATATTGTAGCCCTCATCGACATTGAACTGTAGAGACTACATGGTGATATTGTAGCCCTCATCGACATGAACTGTAGAGACTACATGTTGATATTGTAGCCCTCATCGACATGGAACTGTAGAGACTACATGTTATATTGTAGCCCTCATCGACATTGAACTGCAGAGACTACATGTTGATATTGTAGCCCTCATCGACATGGAGCTGTAGAGACTACATGTTGATATTGTAGCTCTCATCGACATGGAGCTGCAGAGACTACATGTTGATATTGTAGCCCTCATCGACATGGAGTTGTAGAGACTACATGTTGATATTGTAGCCCTCATCGACATGGAACTATAGAGACAACATGTTGATATTGTAGCCCTCATCGACATGGAGCTGCAGAGACTACATGTTGATATTGTAGCCCTCATCGACATGGAACTATAGAGACTACATGTTGATATTGTAGCCCTCATCGACATGGAGCTGCAGAGACTACATGTTGATATTGTAGCCCTCATCGACATGGAGCTGCAGAGACTACATGTTGATATTGTAGCCCTAATCGACATGTAGCAGGTATTTTATAAACACCTCAAATGGCACATCAGAACGAATAATAACACTAAAAACCCATTCAAAAGCTGGACCAATCATCACCAGCGTCTATGCACTAACAATGGCATCAGTCACAGTAGATGAAAATAAAAGATAAATTTTACGAGATGCTCCAGGCATGATATATATTGATATGATATATATGTATTTGCCAAGACCCCTAAAAGTAGACAACGACTCACAGGTGACTGCTGGCGTCAGAATCAGTGAACCAGAACTGATTAAGATCCTCTTCCGTCTCAAAGCGATTGTCAAGGTAATAAAGAAGTCTATCCAGGCGAGTAGATATAGAAAAGGAAAGGCAAACCCGTACTTCTTGGTATTATTGATGATAAGGGACGCTAGTTAAATGAGATATGTTATTATTGTGCCTATATGAGAAGTCCAAATGAAAAGACGGTTAGAGGCCACAGAGATGGGATTTCACAGAAGAATGTTGAAAGTTCCCTGGACAGATAAAAAGACCAATGAGGAAGTTCTCAAAGAGGCCAACACAAAAAGGGAGCTCTTAAAAAACATCAGAAAGAAGCAATCAACATTTTTCGGGCACATCATGAGAAGATGAAAGTTGGAATACTTGGTTACAAACCAACAAAATAAAAGGAAAGTGAGATCGCGGACGACAAAGAGAGAAACACTGGATAGCTTGGTGTCATGGCATGGAAAACAGTCAACAACAGAACTGATACGATGTACTGTGGATATAAGATTGTGGAGGGACATGATCGCCTACGCCAACCGGCAGGGTACATGATGATGATGATGATGATGATGATGATGATGATGATGATGATGATGATGATGATGATGATGATGATGATGATGATGATGATGATGAGAGTCCGAGATGAGCTGATAGTTTAATGAGATAGTTAATGTGTCAATGATATAAAATAATGTGCTATATAAGAAGTCTGAGACAAGCCACTAGTTTAATGACATAAATTAATGTGTCAATGATATAAATAATGTGCTTATATAAGAAGTATGAGACAAGCCATTAGTTTAATGAGATAAGTTAATGTGTCAATGACATAAATTATTGTGTATATATAAGAAGTCTGAGACAAGCCACTAGTTTAATGACATAAATTAATGTGCCTATATAAGAAGTCTGAGACAAGCTACTAGTTTAATAAGATAAATTATTGTCTATATGAGAAGTTTGAGACAAACTACTAGTTTAATAAGATAAATTATTGTGTCTATATGAGACGTCTGAGACAAGCTACTACTTTAATGAGATAAGTTAATGTGTCAATGACATAAGTTAATGTGCCTATATAAGAAGTCTCCTGAGACAAGCCACTAGTTTAATAAGATAAGTTATGTGTCTATATGAGACGTTTGAGACAAGCCACTAGTTTAATAAGATAAGTTATTGTGTCTACATGAGACATCTGAGACAAGCCACTAGTTTAATAAGATAAGTTAATGTGTCTATATGAGAAGTCTGAGACAAGCCACTAGTTTAATAAGATAAGTTATTGTGTCTATATGAGAAGTCTGAGACAAGCCACTAGTTTAATAAGATAAGTTTTTGTGTCTATATGAGAAGTCTGAGACAAGCCACTAGTTTAATAAGATAAGTTTTGTGTCTATATGAGACATCTGAGACAAGCCACTAGTTTAATAAGATAAGTTATTGTGTCTATATGAGACATCTGAGACAAGCCACTAGTTTAATAAGATAAGTTAATGTGTCTATATGAGAAGTCTGAGACAAGCCACTAGTTTAATAAGATAAGTTTTGTGTCTATATGAGAAGTCTGAGACAAGCCACTAGTTTAATAAGATAAGTTTTTGTGTCTATATGAGAAGTCTCCTGAGACAAGCCACTAGTTTAATAAGATAAGTTATTGTGTCTATATGAGACTCCTGAGACAAGCCACTAGTTTAATAAGATAAGTTATTGTGTCTATATGAGACATCTGAGACAAGCCACTAGTTTAATAAGATAAGTTATTGTGTCTATATGAGAAGTCTCCTGAGACAAGCCACTAGTTTAATAAGATAAGTTATTGTGTCTATATGAGAAGTCTGAGACAAGCCACTAGTTTAATAAGATAAGTTATTGTGTCTATATGAGAAGTCTGAGACAAGCCACTAGTTTAATAAGATAAGTTATTGTGTCTATATGAGAGTCTGAGACAAGCCACTAGTTTAATAAGATAAGTTTTTGTGTCTATATGAGAAGTCTCCTGAGACAAGCCACTAGTTTAATAAGATAAGTTATTGTGTCTATATGAGACATCTGAGACAAGCCACTAGTTTAATAAGATAAGTTATTGTGTCTATATGAGACATCTGAGACAAGCCACTAGTTTAATAAGATAAGTTATTGTGTCTATATGAGACGTCTGAGACAAGCCACTAGTTTAATAAGATAAGTTATTGTGTCTATATGAGACATCTGAGACAAGCCACTAGTTTAATAAGATAAGTTATTGTGTCTATATGAGAAGTCTCCTGAGACAAGCCACTAGTTTAATAAGATAAGTTATTGTGTCTATATGAGACGTCTGAGACAAGCCACTAGTTTAATAAGATAAGTTATTGTGTCTATATGAGACATCTGAGACAAGCCACTAGTTTAATAAGATAAGTTATTGTGTCTATATGAGACATCTGAGACAAGCCACTAGTTTAATAAGATAAGTTATTGTGTCTATATGAGACGTCTGAGACAAGCCACTAGTTTAATAAGATAAGTTATTGTGTCTATATGTGACATCTGAGACAAGCCACTAGTTTAATAAGATAAGTTATTGTGTCTATATGAGACATCTGAGACAAGCCACTAGTTTAATAAGATAAGTTATTGTGTCTATATGAGACGTCTGAGACAAGCCACTAGTTTAATAAGATAAGTTATTGTGTCTATATGAGAAGTCTGAGACAAGCCACTAGTTTAATAAGATAAGTTATTGTGTCTATATGAGACATCTGAGACAAGCCACTAGTTTAATAAGATAAGTTATTGTGTCTATATGAGAAGTCTGAGACAAGCCACTAGTTTAATAAGATAAGTTATTGTGTCTATATGAGACATCTGAGACAAGCCACTAGTTTAATGACATAAGTTATTGTGTCTATATGAGAAGTCTCCTGAGACAAGCCACTAGTTTAATAAGATAAGTTATTGTGTCTACATGAGACGTCTGAGACAAGCCACTACTTTAATGAGATAAGTTAATGTGTCAATGACATAAGTTAATGTGCCTATATAAGAAGTCTCCTGAGACAAGCCACTAGTTTAATAAGATAAGTTTTTGTGTCTATATGAGACGTCTGAGATCTGTTGCTGAAACTGATTTCGCTGCAGAAGCTTACGGCAACACACAGAATAATTTATCAACAAAATTGATGCGCCCGCACGAAAATAAAAGACCCAGGATATATATAAAATGGACCAGGTCGAAACGGACCAGCAACTTAATGGGGTACATTGGTCTGCTTGTATGAAGCCAAACGAAGATCTATATATTCCTTCACCTCATTATCTAACCTCAAACCTTGTCCATAATTGTATTTGTTAGCTGTCCATGGAACACGAAATAATCTACTTACTAATCATATTCCGTTGCAGAACGCAATTTGTCCAGGGTGACACATACTATTACGCTTCATAACTCAGAGATATTCTTAAACGTCCACTTTATGTCTTCTTCTATTCTTTATATATTTTTCTTTTGTTCTGATTTGTGCTGTGATCGAAATAAATATTGCAGGATATGGAAAGTGATAAGCTCTTGAAAAAAAAAAAACATAACTGGGGCTATCTGTAAGAAGAGGGAGTTGAGAGTATTTCGTGAAAAGAGAATAAAGTAAATAAAAATGGCAAAGGCAAAAATTGGATAAGACGTAGGAACCCGTCAACGAATGATGAAGTTAAATAATGATGCTTTTTCTAATGCACGCCCGCTGGTCGTCATTTGGGTTCACAACTTGTTTCTAGTTGTTGGACTCGCCCTATCTCTCTGTACGTCATTCCCTTTATATATATATATATATATATATATATATATATATATATATATATATATATATATATATATATAGAACGCGCGTAAGATACCAAACCGTATGAAACTCTTCTTCCTCCTAATCGCAGCAATAACATATCAATGAATGTTCTCGAGTAAATTATGCTAACTCGACTATACCCCCTCACCCTCCACATGTGGTAACCTAAGCACATACAGGAAATACTATTATGTCTGTAGCGAAGATTACAGTTTCTCTAGAGGAGATAACTATACAATAAAATGATCGTTAATTTGAGTGCAAGCAGGTCAGAATCAATTAAAAACGTGTTCTAAAATTACGCGCTGAAGACTATCGCACTTTACTGCAGGCACGATCCAACGAAGTTTAGTTTTAATGATTTGATAATGATATATGTAGAATGATAATTTACATTACATTTGAAAATCCCGAGATTTGTTTTTTTAGTGCTTAGTAATCATTTCCATAATTTATCAAGGTTGCTGAAAGTTGTTGCTGCCTTCGCTATTCTGAATATAATTTCTTTCGTTGTCCTACACAATAGAGAGAAATACAATTGTTTAGAAAAATTATTGAGAAAATCCTTCGTAAAATGACGTGGGTCTAGGATTGGAAACGAAGAATCTGGTGGACACCATCCGTAGTAACAGCCCGTTGTGAGAAACTGTGCTATGCTACCATAATGTGCACATGAGCGCGGCATGCAATTCACAGTTCCCTGCGTTTGTCTGTGTGTATTATCAGGACCCGGGCACAGTCATTTGGAGAATAGAATAGCGCCACTATCATCTGCCATGCTTGTCGTTAAGAGGCGACTAAGAAGGTCCAGGTCTTCTCTGGCATTACGGAATTTGTGCATCTGAGCTGAGGCCAACTTTAATGCATTCGCTTGTGTTTGGCGGGTGTTTCAATATGCTGGGGAACGAGGTGAAAAAGAGTCCGGGGGAAAGGGGGTCTGAGCATTACGGAGTTATCCATTATCCATTCTGTAATGAAAATGATCTGCCAACGATGCTAAACGTCATAATCTACGAACATAATGCGATTCAGACCGTACTCCACCTTCTAGTAAGTAAAAGTAAAGAGCTCACGTCACACCAAAGTGGCGTATAGGGAATATGGTCTTAGTGACAATACCTTTTACAGATCTTCAGCACGTGATTTTTGGGGTAATGTGGTCGGTTTTACGCCCGTGCCACTTTACTTCCCAGAAAAAAAATTCGGTACCCATTTACGGCTGGGTGAGCCCGAAAGCCGTCGGTTGAGATCGAACCCTATCCCTTGTCCTTTGTAGCCCAGTTCATTCACTTTCTAATGGTGCCACTAAAAAAAAGATTATGACTCTGGCCAAATAAGTAGTGAATAAAGAGGGAGGAAACCTGGTGCATACAAATTTAAAATAGTATACCGAAGACGAATGCACAGAAGATAAATGGTTTGCGTAAATTAGCGACACAAACGTAAACTTGCCCATTAAACGTCATTTTAAAGGTTCAAGTCGATGACTTATACATAGCCTTCATTGATCAGGAAAAGCATTCGACAGAGTAAACAGAGAACAACTGTGGGAGATACTAACAACATACGGAGTAAGCCAACATCTAACCAACCTTATCAAAAGTCTCTACGTCAACAGCAGCTGCAGAGTCAGAACAGCAGCAGGCTACACAGACCACTTTGAAGTTCGATCAGGCGTAAGACATACTATCCCCCCTACTGTTTATTACATACATGGACCATATATGCAAGCTAGCCAACCCATCAGAGACAGAGGAGATCAACGAGCTTCTATTTGCAGACGATCAGACACTAATACATGAAACAATAGAAGACCTACAAGAACACTTAAACAAACTGAACATCTCAGGCACAAAATACAACATGAAAATCAACATCAACAAAACAGAAGTCATGAATGCCGCCAAAAATAAACAGAACGTCAACATAACTATAGAAGGCAGACAACTAAAACAAGTAGAGGAATTCAAATACCTAGGAAGTCTAATGAAAAACGATAACTCTCAAACAGCAGAGATAGAATCAAGATGCGACAAAGCTTTTCAAATCATCGGACAGTTATCACTACTATTGTCCAACAAAGGAAATAACCCTGGAGGCAAAACGAGCACTATACAATACAATCTTCATCCCAACGTTGTGCTACCAATGCCAGTCCTGGACCCTAGATGCAAGAACAATAAGAATATAACCTCTACAGAGATGAAATGTGTTAGACAAATGTCAGGAAACAGTCTGAGAGATAAGATCAGAAATGAAGAACTGAGAAAAAAGCTAGGAATAGCCCCCGCCATAGAATATATAAGGAAACAACAGATAAAATGGTTTGGCCACGTGACAAGGCAGAAAGAACAAAACACTACACAACGAGTCTTCAACAAACGTGAGAACACCAGATCCAAGGGTCGACCACGAAAAAGATGGGTCGATGGAATATTAGAAGCACTAGGAAACATAACAGCAGCAGAGGCGAACAGAAGAGCAAAAGACCACAAATTATATCTCCCCTCGACGCTGAAAGGCAGATGAGGAAGGAAAGAAGAAGAAGAAGAAGTCGATGAAAAGGTGTTGTCGTTTAGTGAATGCAGACGAAGATGAGTTTAGTGATTGGAACGTGCGGTTCGAAAAAGAAACAACAAAAACGTTAGATCACAGCTTCAACAAGTCACGACGTGATCTGACGATTTTACAGCTTCAACAAATTCATGACGTGATCTGACGATTTTACAGCTTCAACAAATTCACGACTTGATCTGGCGATTTTACAGCTTCAACAAATTCACGACGTGATCTGAAGATTTTACAGCTTCAACAAATTCACGACGTGATCTGACGATTTTACAGCTTCAACAAATTCACGACGTGATCTGACGATTTTACAGCTTCAACAAATTCACGACGTGATCTGAAGATTTTACAGCTTCAACAAATTCACGACGTGATATGAAGATTTTACAGCTTCAACAAATCACGACGTGATCTGACGATTTTACAGCTTCAACAAATTCACGACGTGATCTGACGATTTTACAGCTTCAACAAATTCACGACGTGATCTGACGATTTTACAGCTTCAACAAATTCACGACGTGATATGAATATTTTACACGTGCTTCATGTAGAGGATAAAATTGATGATGTTGGCGATGATGTTCAAGAAGTAGGCAGTGGCGATAATGTTGATGATGACAATGTTCTTTGCTGAAAGTTCTGCTATGTTAGTGATGTCTGAGTGCTTCGGGTACTGATTTTGATGACGGCGATGATGGTAACTGTCATGGCGGGACAAAGGCCTGGTGGCTATAGCGCATTATCATTGACTTCTAACGGCGAAAAATGACTCTCGGCTCAGTTAGTAATGTTATTTCTCTTCTACTGTCCTGTCTTTCAATACTTTATTTACAATTCTCCCACCTCTCCCAGCGCCTTTTGTTTATCACTTCTTCCCCCACTCTCTCTCTCTCTCTCTCTCTCTCTCTCTCTCTTCTCTTTAATATATTATTATTACATCTTTCTTCTTCTTGTTTAATCACAATCTCTCTCTATCTCAAATCTCTTTCTATATTTGGAATCATTCTCGCAAATGTAATCCACCACGTCGCTCTAATTTCTTTATGTATAATCTTTAACTTCCTTCTATCTCAATCTCTCTTTTTCATTTCTTTTATGGTTTGTTTCACGTTTCTCTTTCCATCCTTTCCATGTTTCATATATCTTTCTGGTTTCGCTCTATCTTTTCGTTCGTTTTTCGTTCTTCCCGTCTTATCTTTCCTACCCACCCCAACACTTTCTATCACTGTACCTCAGGATAAGACGTTTCGCTCGCGCAAGTGCTCAAACACGCTTCCAAAGTTACGCAAATAGGCACCACATAGTAATCAGGAAGCGGTATGACGCAGCGAGCACGATAAAATACTTTCGAAAGAGTGTAAAAACCTGAACATAAACCAGAGCCCGAGTCGTAAAATTATACACGATAATAAAATGCTTCAATTTTACGACATTAAGCGTATTATTGGCATTCTATTTGGATGATAGGCATAATGAACGTTACGGGATGCTAGGGAAGAGGTTGGCGCCTCATATCGAAGCTAGAATGAAGGCAGGCGCAAGAATGGGCAGTTGGGAGGGAATTGAGGCACTTAACATTGCGTGTTGGACCAGATTTGGAATCGTTTATTTGAAACTGCTGGAGACAAAACCCAAAAAAAAGAAAGAAAGAAAGAAGGAAAGAAAGAAAGAAAGAAAAGAAAGAAAGAAAGAAAGAAAGAAAGAAAGAAAGAAAGAAGAAGGAAAGAAAAAAAAGAAAGAAAGAAAGATTTAGGAAAATATCATAAATCAATTCAAATATCCCATCAAGGCAAGCTCCTTGTCGTGTGGACGTGGCGTAACAGTCACCAGGGACTGTAAACCAAGACTCGCAAGGCCTTCCTACACCCCAACTAGACAACAACTAGTCACCTCTAGAAAGTGTAAGTGCTGAAGACACAGACAACCAGCCAAAAAGCGCACCACAACAATTAGAATGCCACGCACTCACGCCAATGGGGGAACTACACATAGACAGAATTCAAATATTAATGCTTCTATTGATTGGTGTCTTGTCTTTTTGTGAACATTGAACAATGAAACAAGTACATTGCATGACAATGTCTTCCTACGCATCCGTCTACTGACAGTTTCTTACTAGCAGAACTATTGAACTCGTCGATAATGAATGTATCCTGCGTCTTCCTTTATTTCTTAGAAAGTTTTATTTCGTAGGGAGGAATACACGCTTTACCTTATGAAGGCTACCGACATAACGAAGGATCTCAGTCAAGAAAACAACAAGCGATTTAAAATGGTCATAACACAATTTATGCTTTTGAAACACCCAACAATATTAGCTAAGAAACAAATAGTAAAAAGCGTGGTTTGGTTTAGGTTATGGAAGGCCCCGGTATCACTCAAACGAATGAATATCCATAACTGCTCATCCGCCCGTGCCAGCGGAATCATCCGATTAATATCTCATCTCCCAAACAAAGAAAGGTAGCTGCAGTCCCCAACACAGCAGTCTCAACACACGCCAAAAGACATAAGACGAAACCGCACAGAAAGTGAACGCAGACATTTGTTCCCTAGTAAAAATCATGTTCATACTAACCTCTGTTATCCGTGTCAAATGAAGAAAGCACAAACACAGAAGATCACAGCCTGTAAAACTAAATGCTTGAGAAAAATAACAAACAGATAGGTCGATTATCCAATGTGAAAATGAGAACAGATCGGAATTAAACGGAGAAAAAAACAGCAATGAGATGTTTCGAATATTTGATAAGAATGAAACCAGATTAAAAGAACATAAAAAGCTTTCTGCCTCAACACATCCGAACAGAGAGCCAGAGGCAGATCCAGAAAAAAGACAGATAGACGGAATAAATGACGTTTGCAAGAACCAAAACATTTCTACCGAAACAGCTCCCATATGTGCCCAAGAACGAAACTGTACCTACAAGGGAAAAGATAAAAACAACAACAATACAACATCTACAAACATTATATTTTGCTTGCTTGCGTTCGCCCGATGACTAAAGGAGTATATCTCTTCATCATCCGCCCTTAAAAGGACGTTATGTGGGCGTGTCTGCGTTGTGTTGTGGTTTGCTGTATAACTGTGATATTTGCGCCTTTCGGCCAAACACATCCGACTTCAGCATGACATTTTTGAGTATCGGGTTTTCTTCCCTCTTCGATCCCTTCTCGCTTGGCCAGACTAGACAGGTTAGTTTGTTACTGGAGGCACCACGGAGAGGTGCAGCAGGGTCTGGATGGTTCTGGTTCACCGATTCTGGCGCAAGCCATCAACTGTGGGTCACTAACAACTGCCAGCTCTGCTGCTGTGAGGCGCGCCTTCGCCTCCACATTATATTATACATTCCCCGCTCTCTAGTGAGACCTCCAGTCAACAGCATATGGACATAAGAAAAGAGGAAGAAGCGCTGTTGAAAGTGACAGGTACTTTTGTACGAGAGCCATGAGCTGTGAAAAGTAACCAAGTCACAGATGAAACGGATCAAGAGAAATCAAGAAGTAGATGTACCAAATGATTTTGAACATTTAAAACAAAATGGATACAGAAAGTCAGTTGCACGTCACGACTTTCAACTTAAAACAAAATGGATACAGAAAGTCAGTTGCCCGTCACGACTTTCAACTTAAAACAAAATGGATACAGAAAGTCAGTTGTCCGTCATGACTTTCAACTTAAACAAAATGGATACAGAAAGTCAGTTGCCCGTCACGACTTTCAACTTAAAACAAAATGGATACAGGAGGTCAGTTGCCCGTCACGACTTTCAACTTAAAACAAAATGGATACAGGGGGTCAGTTGCCCGTCATGACATTCAACTTAAAACAAAATGGATACAGGAAGTCAGTTGCCCGTCACGACTTTCAACTTAAAACAAAATGGATACAGGAAGTCAGTTGCCCGTCATGACTTTCAACTTAAAATGAAAAGTATACAGAAAGTCAGTTTTCCGTCATGATTTTCAACTCAAAACAAAATTGTTACAGGCAGGAAGTACTTGTATTCCTTTCTACAAGATCATGCTTTGTCACGATCTTCCTTAATGATACTCATCACACTTCTGTGAACTTTATTTTTTTTCCTAAATAGAAAAAAACAAAGGATATATAAACGCAGGAAGAGCGCATTCCTTGCTGGTGCCTTCAATACTTCCACATAACAGGCATAACTCAATTGCAAACATTTTCTTCTTCCAGTGATTTATAAAAGGTTCGTAACCACAGTCTAGTTAAGTTGCTACTCCAGAAACATCACCTGTTTGTTTACCTCATTTTAAGATTGTTGAAACGAAGTTTGTTCACTTTCTGATAACAATCTCTAAATATTATCACGGCTGTGCAATGTTTATTTTCATTTCCTCTGTTTTGTAAATGTTAACAGGGTAACTATAAAGAGGAAGGCCGAGATATGCTTCCAGGTGACAAGTGGGAACGATGAGCTAGATGAGGAAGATTGGGCGATTTTTTTTTTTAAGGCATCAATGAGATGGGTTGGTAATTGTTTGTTCAAGAGAAATACTCCACAGAAAATACCAAGAAGAAAGAGATAAAAAAAAAATAGAAGGAAAAGACGCAGAAGAAGACAGAAAAAGAAGAATGAGGATAAGAAGAATACAGAAGAAAGAAGGATAGGAAGTAGAAGACAGAAGAAGAAAAAAATGAGTAAAAGAAGGAAAGAAAGAATAAGAAGACAGAAGAAGAGTGCGGGGAAAAAAAGAAAGAAAAAAAGAAGAAAAATGAAAAGAGGAAGTGAAGAAGTGAACGAAGGTAAATCGAGGTCTTGAAACCGACCATTTCACTAACAAATTATTGCCTTTTATTTAAGTATTGAATGAAAATCAACTAAAAGACTTTTGCACACAATGGTTTTGTTATATTGTTAACATGCGATACACCAACACCATGGACATAAAGGGGGAGACTACAAAAATGAGGTGCTATCGTTAGATCCTCGACGTTGCGTTATGAACGGGATAGTTTGTTGTTTCCGGTTAGTTTTCCTGCTCCCTGTTTTTTTTATTCTAAAACCCTTGCAGACTTGTGGCCTTTCGACGGCTGAATTTAGCGGTAATACCAGCTTCCTTCTGTCCGTGCGATGCCGGGCCCGAAGGGGGAGTAAAGAATTGTATCGCTGTTCCCTACCAGGCCTGTTCGTAAGAGGGGATGGATTTGGGTTGGTCAGTGGATGGATGGGTGTGTGGGTGGGTGTACGGACAGACAGACAAATAGATGTACACATCATGTGAATACAGGAATTAGTAGTCACTAATCATTTTATATATATATATATATATATATATATATATATATATATATATATATATATATATATATATATACACACACACATATATAACGAAAGCCGCGATAGCTCAGTGGTTAATGTACTGGTCTACAAAGGACAAGAGGTAGGGTTCGATCCCAATCGCCTGCTTCCGGTTCACCCAGCCTTTAATGGTTACCGGATTTTTTATGGGAAAGTAAAGCGGCACGGGCGCAATAACCGACCACATTACCCCAAAAATCATGTGCTGAAGGTCTGTAAAATTTATGGTCACTAACACCATATTCCCCATATGCCACTTGGCGTGACGGAGGCACTTTACTTTTATCTATACATACATATACATACATATATACATACATATATATATATATATATATATATATATATATAGAGAGAGAGAGATAGAGATAGAGAGAGAGAGAGAGAGAGAGAGATTTTAAAAGAAAAGATGTCCGTGATGGTAGATATAAAGTGGTACTGGAGGGAAGTATAGTTCACATTACCAATGTATGTCATTTCAGGTTTATGGAGCCAAAGCTTTTCCCCGCTGTTATTTACCTTTTGCAACTTGGCAGTCACATACCTCTTGCAGAATCAGGATCCGTTCAACCTCAGACTATATCTTCAAAATTGCATTAGACCGTAATCGCCATGTTGAAATCCGTCACCGCCATGTTGAAATCCGTCACCGCCATGTTGAAATACGTCATCGCCATGTTCAAATCCGTATCGGCTATGTTGAAATCCGTCACCGCCATGTTGAAATCCGTCACCGCCATGTTGAAATCCGTCATCGTCATGTTGAAATCCGTCACCGCCATGTTGAAATCCGTCACCGTCATGTTGAAATCCGTCACCGCCATGTTGAAATCCGTCATCGTCATGTTTAAATTCTAGTAACAACTGTAATTTCTCTTGTATTGATTGAGTCATACTTTAGACTGATGTGAAATGACCCACACACACAAAAAATGTATTTCTTCTTCTTTTCTCTTTTCACTGATACCTAAAAGGTGTCGTGGTTTATATCATTTGTCGTTCTTGAGCTGCTCGAATTGTCTGAATTAATGATTTTCCTTTGTTGTTACATGTCTCTGTCACTGCATCTATCCATCTTCTTCTGGGTCTTCCTCTTGGTCTTTTTCCATGCATTCTCGAGAAGAACGCCTTGATGGTGATTGGTAAGGATTCATTCTGACCAGGTGGCCCAACCATTTAAGTTGTTGTTGTTCTATATCTTCTTGGCAGGGTTTTATTCCTACCATTTTTCTTCTGGTTTCATTTGGTATTCTATCTCTTCTTGTGTTGTTTGTTACTTTTCTCAAACAACGCATCTCACATGTATTGATCTTTCTTAAATGGGATTTAGAAAGGGTCCATGTTTGACTTTCATAGCACAAAGTTGGTATGAAGATGCTATTTATCATTTGTTGTTTAGCTGGCATAGAAATGTTTGGATGTCTTAGCAATAGTGAAAGCTGGTATGTGACAGCATTGCTTTTTGTATTCTCATGTCAATTTCTCTGTCTAGTTTTCCATCTTCTGTGAACATTGTGCCTAAATACTTGAATTCCTCTACTTGTTTTATTTCTTTATCTTTGATCTTGATGTTTAATGGGTGTCTTAATTTGCTTATTCTTATAGCCTCTGTTTTTGCTGTGTTAATTTTCATACTGTAGTTTGTGCAGCATTTATCTAGAGATGTTATATGTTGTTGTAGCAGGTTTTCAGCTTCATATAGTAGGCATTGGTCATATGCGAAGAGTAGCTCGTTGATGTTGGAGTTTTCTACCTCTATGTTATTATTTTATTTTTCCTTATTTAAAAAAAAAATGTATTTAAAATTATTAAAAAGCAGTGAGCCAGTTACTCATCATTTGTCAGCTGTGCCGACAGGAGCCCGCCACTGAACAGAACTCCTGCATATTTTATAGCCAGGCCAGGACATTACCCTTATAAAACAGACTGTCCTATACCTAGATTACATTATCCTTAATGTTACCATGCAACATATTTCTGTTTCATACATTTATATTGATTTGATTGATCCCCTACGCCAGCAGGAATGGTACTTGATGATGATGTTTCTTTGTTTCATTGAGCGGGTGCCGGACGCACATCCAGGAAATGAGCTAAGAGCGGTCTGCAGTCCACACGTGACTAGGTGCGTCAGTATTCTCGAGCAATAGAGCTGATAGAGGGCCCTACTCCACCTCCAAGTGGTACTCCATGAAACAGACTAGCCAGTCTGGCAAAGCGAGTATGGATCGAAATGGGAAGGCAACCCAGTATTTAAAGATGCCGCGCTGATGTCGGATGTTTGGGGCGAAACCTGTAAATTTTACAGCCTGGGTGTAAACCACAACACTAAACATCAACGCCCACTTTACGCCCTTCCAAGAACGGATAACGAAGAGGTCTCTTCATTCATTTTTATCAAAAATAAAATACAAGAAAGACAGAAAGAAAGAAAAAAAAAAAAAAACAAAGATCGTTATGATTAGTCGAAGGCCCCGGTATCACTGCAAACGAATTAAAATCCATAATTGCTCAACCGTCCGTGCCAGTGGAATCATCAGAATTAAAACTCATCTCACTGAAGGCTTCAACAAAGAAAGGCAGCTGCAGTCCACATCATAGCAGCTACAGCACACGCCAAAAGACGTAAGGCCAAGCGGCCTCGAAAGTGAACACAGCTCAACTGTCCTTTGTCTTACGATATCGTCATCCATCGTTAGCAATCGGAATATCAAAAAACGATCCGGATTTATTGTTAAAAACACATCTCCCTGTGTGCACAAATCACTAGACTCAGTAGCTCCAGCAGCAAGGCGGAGTTAGAATATGAGTATTAAACTGCAACAAGAAACACTTTTCAAACAGAGCATCAGCGGTTCCTGTCGCCTATCCGCCATAATGACCGGAAGCCCACAAAGAAAAAAATTACTATGTTTTTAAGACCAATAAAGCTTCCGTTATGTACGTGTGGGGAATAGTCTCAATATAAAGGCAAAGTACAAGCAATAACGATATAGCTATAAAAACCTTGACAAAGCAGGCAAATGTACATGTTTAACACACCGCTTTTGTCTGTAAAAATGGCAAAGGTCACATATAACAGTTTAATAAGATCTAATTACATTATTGTAACCATAACAATAATCCTGACTCGTATGCGCGATCTTATAAGCTATGGGGTGTGGCATTAACGCTTAACGATCTACACACACTGCAAGTCTTGTGCATTGTGTTCATGCTCATTGACCGTTGAGCTAAAGTTAGTAAGATAACATGATGAAATGTTCATTTCTTATCCAATCCAGCTTTCTTCCAGCTCTCTAATCTCGCATTCACACCTGCCATATATATATATATATATATATATATATATATATATATATATATAAGTAAAGAGCCATGTCACGTCACGTGGCGTATAGGGAATATGGTGTTAGTGAACATAAATTTTACAGATCTTCGGCACATGATTTTTGGGGTAATGTGGTCGGTATTACGCCCGTGCCGCTTTACTTTCCCAGAAAAAAAATCCAGTACCCGTTTAAGGCTGGGTGAACCCGGAAGACGTTGATCAGGATCGAACACGATTTCTTATCGATTGTAGTCCAGTTCACTAACCACTGAGCTATCGTGGCTCCCTTATATATACGTGACTCCCTTATATATACGCGGCTCCCTTATATATACGTGGTTCCCTTATATATACGTGGTTCCCTTATATATACGTGGTTCCCTTATATATATATATATATATATATATATATATATATATATATATATATTCATTGCAATTTCAAATTCCAGGTTTGTCCAGCCTCTAAAAATGAGCTCTCCTAGTTTTTTTTTTTTTTTTTTTTCTGGGACCAAAGGGGCTGTCTTTCGTGATACCGACCATATCTTCACCCCTCCCCTCCCCCCTTAAAAAATGTTCGGATGATCATTGAAATATATGGCCGCTAACACCACACGACTAACAATGCATGCTGGGAACATTTACTTATTTTACTGAATTGCATATGACTTTGACCGCGTTTCCAACAACAGTAAAGAAAATAATGGTTTGATAAATCCTACGGTTCCTTTCGGTGCCAGATAAGCCTTTCACTTTTAAATGCAGTACCAATCTGTGAAGGATCTACTTTCTCCATCCTCCTAGTACACCCTTATCAATATATTTACAATTACCTTAACTCTTATCTCTCTAACTTCCTAGTACACCCTTATCAATATATTTACAATACCTTAACTCTTATCTCTCTAACTTCCTAGTACACCCTTATCAATATATTTACAATTACCTTAACTCTTATCTCTCTAACTTCCTAGTACACCCATATCAATATATTTACAAATACCTTAACTCTTATCTCTCTAACTTCCTAGTACACCCTTATCAATATATTTACAATTACCTTAACTCTTATCTCTCTAACTTCCTAGTACACCCTATCAATATATTTACAATTACCTTAACTCTTATCTCTCTAACTTCCTAGTACACCCATATCAATATATTTACAATTACTTAACTCTTATCTCTCTAACTTCTAGTACACCATATCAATATATTACAATTACCTTAACTCTTATCTCTCTAACTTCCTAGTACACCCATATCAATATATTTACAATTACCTTAACTCTTATCTCTCTAACTTCCTAGTACACCCATATCAATATATTTACAATTACCTTAACTCTTATCTCTCTAACTTCCTAGTACACCCATATCAATATATTACAATTACCTTAACTCTTATCTCTCTAACTTCCTAGAACACCCTTATCAATATTTTACAAATACCTTAACTCTTATCTCTCTAACTTCCTAGGACATTCTTATCAACCTCATCTATCTCTCACTCTGTCTTATGTAACTCTTATATCTCTCTATCTTCCTAGGACATTCTTAACCTCATCTATCTCTCACTCTGTCTTAATGTAACTCTTATATCTCTCTATCTTCCTAGGACATTCTTATCAACCTCATCTATCTCTCACTCTGTCTTAATGTAACTCTTATATCTCTCTATCTTCCTAGGACATTCTTATCAACCTCATCTATCTCTCACTCTGTCTTAATGTAACTCTTATCTCTCTATCTTCCTAGGACATTCTTATCAACCTCATCTATCTCTCACTCTGTCTTAATGTAACTCTTATATCTCTCTATCTTCCTAGGACATTCTTATCAAACTCTTCTATCTCTCACTCTGTCTTAATGTAACTCTTATATATCTCTATTTTCCTAGGACATTCTTATCAAACTCTTCTATCTCTCACTCTGTCTTAATGTAACTCTTATATATCTCTATTTTCCTAGGACATTCTTATCAAACTCTTCTATCTCTCACTCTGTCTTAATGTAACTCTTATTACTCCATCTCGGTATTACACTCTATCCACTTCTATCTAGATAATGCAGTTTTCATTATTTATTTTAGTCCCAAATGATATATTTACCACTACACCCTTATCGAGGTTAGAATGCAAATTTAGTTCAATATTCCTAGTGATTATATTTATGTCCTCCAGTGAAGTGCTATTTTAAAAATGTCGTTACCTGTGTTACGTGCTGTCATCATATGGGCTGCTCTTAACTAATGTATGCTGGTCTAAATGTCCACCGTTGCATGCTGTTTACTTTCAGTAGAAAAATCGCTGAACAGAAAAACATGGTTATGGTTAGTCGAAGGCCCCGGTATCACTACAAACCAATTAAAATCCATAATTGCTCAACGGCCCGTGCCAGGGGAATCACCCGAATCAAAATAAATCTCATTGAAGGATTAAAACTGAGAAACGCAGCTGCAGCATCATAGCAGCTACAACACACGCCAAAAAACATAAGGACAAGTGGCACCAAAACTGAACGCAGCTGAACTGTCCTTCACCATACGATATCATCATTCAGTACCAGATAAGGAAAACACGTTCTTACATGTCACTGTCTGTATTCAACCAAAGGTGATGTTGACATACTGGTTAGGGAACTCGCATATATCATTGCATAGCGTCTGGGCCGAAAGGCATTAGCTCATATGCCACTGGATCAATAACAAAAAAAAAAAAAACCAGACACCTTTTCTCTTTCTGTCTGACGTTCACCAGACACCTACTCCTCTTTATCACCCGCTCTTAAAGGTCGTTAATGGATGTAGTTGCGTTGTGGCTTACAGCAAGCCTTTGGGCCCTACTTAGCCTTCAGTTTCGTATTTTTAAGTAGCGACTTATCCTCCCTCTTCGCTTGGCCAGACTAGTTAGTCTGTGCCCCTCAAGTGGGAAGCAGGATGTAAAAAGAAAAAAGAGGCCGACCTTAAGATACATTAAAAGAACACTGAGGTGAGAGGCAACAACAGTAGCCATCAGCTCCGTTGCCGAGATAGACGGCTCGTCCAGAACAGGTAGGTATGACGAGAAACAATGATGCTCCTGTGCCAGATCTGACACTTGATAGCAACGATCTTCGTACACTGAGTCTAGAATTTCTGATTTAAACTCCTCGCAGCGATTGCACTGTACAAGCAGCCCTTATTCTCCGGTCCCATAAGTAAACAGATTCCAGTAATGGGAAAATGCGGTAAGGAAAAGGACCCGCCATTAAATCGCCCCGCCTTCGATAGGACTAAGCACTTAATGTCATTTAATGTGAGAATAAGAATAACTTGGGGAAAGGGGGAGGGGGGATTGTCTCAAATATGTTGAAACCAGGTTCATCCTGGCTACGAGGCCAGCACTTTAGCGACGCTACATTTAACCTATGTGTATGTTTCTCTCTATCTCTGGAAGTGAGTGTGTGGTACTAGAGAGATGCAGAAAGTAAAGTGTGCCTTCCACGCGTTGCTAGGCATATGGGGAAAATATCGTGATAAAAAAAAAAAAAGTAAAGTACCCCGTCACGCCAAGTGGCGTATAGGGAAATATGGTGTTAGTGACCCTATATTTTACAGACCTTCAGCACATGATTTTTGGGGTAATGTGGTCAGTATTACGCCAGTGCTGCTTTACTTCCCCAGAAAAAAAATCCGGTACCCATTTAAGGCTGGGTGAACCGGTTGCCGTCGGTTGGGATCCATAATTTTATTAATGACAAAGGTACATTCCTCGATTAATGTGGTCAGTATTACGCCAGTGCTGCTTTACTTTCCCAGAAAAAAAATCCGGTACCCATTTAAGGCTGGGTGAACCCGGTTGCCGTCGGTTGGGATCCATAATTTTATTAATGACAAAGGTACATTCCTCGGTTAATGTGGTCGGTATCACGCCAGGTCGCCTTTATTTCCAAGAAAAATATCTGGTGCCCATTGTTAGAGGTTAAGTAAACCGCATAGACTTGTCGGTCCGAAAGAAAAGCAAACTAAGAATTGAACTCGGATCATTCTGCACAGGAAGCCAGCGCACTAGCCACTCCTTTAGCGATCAGGCCGACCTTAAACACAGGCTAGTGTGTAAGATTTTAACGAACAAGATGAATTAAAAACCGTGAAACCAACGTGTCAATCACCCGACAACTGACACTATCAAGGCTAAGTACTATCTTTACGACACGTACCATTTCTGGTGTGTGCCGTGGGGATCACGATAGAACCAAAGGGATAATGGCCGCTTGGTCAAAGCAGTCGCCACGACGTGTGAGACATACTTATTATTTCAACTCCAATACCAAAAAAAAAACTTTCTGTCCACAGAGGGTTTCGAACACCGTACGTCGGCTTTTCAGCCAAAGAAACAGTGGTTTCAGCCGCACGACTACTCACGCCTCAAAGTTAAGTGGTTTGCGCAAATAAACGGGTATAGTCCCTTTAACTTTTTAAATCAAAGTTCAAGCGCAGACCCTCAGTTCACGGACCTCTTTATTTCTGATCAGAGTCCCCGAGAAATGTAACTGACCTTTGACCTATGCGATGAGCAAGGTCAACATGGGTCATTGCTACAAATGTCATTCCGTTATATTTTGGGACCTGGGCGAGACATGAGAAACAACATTCGTTTAATTCTCATCCAATGTGATGTCAAATCCTATGTAGAGAAATCAGGCTTTTCCAACACGCTTTGATCTCGTGGAATTTAAGACGGTTTTTTCTAGTTCTATCGGGGTCGGACATAGGTCATGTGCTACCTATTGACATTTTAAAGCTAGAATAAATAGAATCAAATATGCTGCCATATTTACATACAATGAAACAAATGTAAATACATATCAATTACATTTTTCTACTTCTGTTTTCAATCAGTGAATGATTACTCAACTAACAATGACTCAACGAGCCTTAAATAAACGCTACGAAAACGCCAGATTAAGAGGAAAACCGAGAAAGAGATGGATAAAGGGAATACTAGAGTCACTAGGAGGAATAACATCAGAAGAGGCCAACAGAAGAGCAAAGAATCGCAGATTGTTTCTCCCCTCGACGCCAACGGCAGCAGAGGAAGGATAGAAGAAGAGGAAGAAGAATGATTACTCATCCCTACACACCGTCCGATTTAAAATGGCGTTAAGATGGTCTACTTACGCTGATTCAGATTTACAGGGGCAAAAGGTAGAAGAAAATGAGACTTGAATTGGCGTCCTAGCACGCGAGTTTTCACCCATATATGCTCGGTCGACTATCCAGAAGTGCTCGGAGACTTCTGGATAGTGTCGCTTTAAGCATCGAAACTCATGATGCGAATCGGGATGCCTCACCTTCCCAGAGTACTACCCTGGTACCCATTTCTGTCAGTGGCTGGGTCTATCTTATCTTTCGTTCGCCTTAAATGTTGTCTATACCTGCAATGTCGTTTCCTGTATAAATTTGACTGTCTTTTGTAATTCTTGCAGTGGCCCATATAGTTTTGTCTGTAGTGTTGTATCTATCTATGGGCCAATGGATTTTATAGACATACTTCCCATTGGCGTGAGTGCGTGGCATCCTGATTGTTGTAGTGCGTCTTTTGGCTGGTTGCCTCCGACTTCAGCACTAGTGGCTGGGTCGACCGCGGGGGTATTTTTGTTTCTAACCACAAGTACAATTTACACTGCTTCTAGCTGGAATTAAACACGTGTAGCCCGAACGTCGGTAGCCCAGTCGGGTGGTTTTCCCAACTTGGCTACCGAGGCCCTCCCAACCGTACTGGGGTAAAGGCTTACAGATGCATAGAAATGCGAAACTGCACAGCTTCTTCTGAAGCTATGAGTTACCGCTACGAATCTAAACCACTATGGGTCACACACGAGACGGTGCGGTGAGCTCTTCATTGGTTTCCCATAGTTTGTCATTCTGAGTTGTTTCTGTGGACATATTTGTGTCATTAGGGTGTTGTGAGAGCTGCGGTCTCATGTAGCAAGGTAACATCTCGTGTAGGTGTGCTTTGAGGTCTCATGTAGCAAGGTCACATCTGGTGCACGTGTGTTCTAAGGTCTCATGTAAAGAGGTCACATCTTGTGTAGGTGTGTTCTAAGGTCTCATGTAGCAAGGTCACATCTCGTGTAGGTGTGCTCTGAATTCTCATGTAGCAAGGTCACATCTCGTGTAGGTGTGCTCTAAGGTCTCATGTAACAAGGTTACATCTCGTGTAGGTGTGCTCTGAGTTGTCATGTAGCAAGGTCACATCTCGTGTAGGTGTGCTCTGAATTCTCATGTACCAAGGTCACATCTGGTGCACGTGTGTTCTAAGGTCTCATGTAAAGAGGTCACATCTGGTGCACGTGTGTTCTAAGGTCTCATGTAAAGAGGTCACATCTCGTGTAGGTGTGCTCTAAGGTCTCATGTAACAAGGTCACATCTCGTGTAGGTGTGTTCTAAGGTCTCATGTAGCAAGGTCACATCTCGTGTAGGTGTGCTCTGAGGTATGAATGACTTATCCACTTGACAGTTGACGATATATGACTGATGAGCTTGTTTATTTAAGCCACCATATTCTGGCTTATATTTCTTCATATAACTCTCTCCTTTCTGCTCTCCTACTCTGTGCCCTTTTGTGCAACATACTAGATATCAAAAAGCATTATTTAGACATAGAATTATTTCTCCACCATCAACCACTCGACCTAGACTAATTATTAGTTGTTAAACCACCTCTGTAAAGTAGACTATGGTCTTCGTCACTTTTGGATCACAAATCCTGCAGAGCTGTTGGTCACTAATACTTTAATGTATTTACTCATTTGTGTATTTACAAGATGATAAAATGCATACTCTTCTTATATTATACAATTAAAGTTATTGAGTTATTTTCGTGTCGTCATCATTGCACCCCGAACATGTTCATAGGTTCTCAGATCCCCTCCTCAGCAAGTCTCGAAGTGTCCAACGACTGACGGCTCCAGTTCTGTGTTGGGTGATTAGTCTTCTGATACGCCCATTAAGTTTATCGTTTCTGGCTGTGCCCATCTTCATCTGAGATCCAGAAAACAGTCTAATCATAGAAGCAGTCTAATCATAGAAGCAGTCTAATCATAGAAGCAGTCTAATCATAGAAGCAGTCTAATCATAGAAGCAGTCTAATCATTAAACCAGTCTATCTAATCATAGAAGCAGTCTAATCATAGAAGCAGTCTAATCATAGAAACAGCCTAATCATTAAACCAGTCTAATCATTAAACCAGTCTATCTAATCATAGAAGCAGTCTAATCATAGAAGCAGTCTAATCATAGAAGCAGTCTAATCATAGAAGCAGTCTAATCATAGAAGCAGTCTAATCATTAAACCAGTCTATCTAATCATAGAAGAGGTCTAATCATTAAACCAGTCTATCTAATCATAGAAGCAGTCTAATCATTAAACCAGTCTATCTAATCATAGAAGCAGTCTAATCATAGAAGCAGTCTAACGTTAGAACCAGTCTAATCATAGAAGCAGTCTAATTATTAAACCAGTCTAATCATAGAACCAGTCTAATCATAGAATAGTAATAGTAGTAATAGTAATAGTAGTAACAGTAGTAGTAATAGGTAATAGCAGTAATAGCAGTATGGGCAATAAAAGTAGTAGTAGTAATAGCATTAGTAGCAATAAATGTAGTTGTAGTAATAGCAGTAGTAGCAATAAAAGTGGCGGTAGTAATAGTAGTAGTAGCAATAAATGTAGTTGTAGTAATAGCAGTAGTAGCAATAAAAGTAGTGGTAGTAATAGTAGTAGTAGCAATAAATGTAGTTGTAGTAATAGCAGTAGTAGCAATAAAAGTGGCGGTAGTAATAGTAGTAGTAGCAATACATGTAGTTGTAGTAATAGCAGTATAGGCAATAAAAGTAGTGGTAGTAATAGTAGTAGTAGCAATAAAAGTAGTGGTAGTAATAGCTGTAGTAACAATAAAAGTAGTGGTAGTAATAGCTGTAGTAACAATAAAAGTAGTGGTAGTAATAGCTGTAGTAACAATAAAAGTAGTGGTAGTAATAGCTGTAGTAACAATAAAAGTAGTGGTAGTAATAGCTGTAGTAACAATAAAAGTAGTGGTAGTAATAGCTGTAGTAACAATAAAAGTAGTGGTAGTAATAGCAATAGTAACAATAAAGTAGTCGTAGTAATATCTGTTGTAGCAATAAAAGTAGTGATAGTAATAGCAGTAGTAGCAATAAAAGTAGTGGTAGTAATAGCAGTAGTAGCAATAAAGTAGTGGTGGTATTAGCAGTAGTAGCAATAAAAGTAGTGGTAGTAATTGCTGTAGTAACAATAAAAGTAGTGGTAGTATTAGCAGTAGTAGCAATAAAAGTAGTGGTAGTAATAGCAGTAGTAGCAATAAAAGTAGTGGTAGTATTAGCAGTAGTAGCAATAAAAGTAGTGGTAGTATTAGCAGTAGTAACTATAATCAGAATGTTAGCCCTACATAGTGCGTTTCTTTCCACTTGTCTTTGTTGTTTCAGAGGTTGCTCTGCTACGTACCGAACTCTGTTATCCTACAGCTGATTTGTCCGTCCTTCATACACTGCATCTATAGCTCGCTCACCAGCACGTCACTTTACTAAGCTAACAAGCGACGCTACTAAACAAACAAAACGTGTTTCATGAAACAACAGGAGATACTCCACCACCTCATCTAATGTTTGTGTCTGCTTGTAAGGCGATGATAGTTGCCTGGCACTGCATTGTATAGGGTGTTTATAAAGTCTCACTACACTTGGTATCTAGGTCAATTTGAAAAAAATGTTTATGACGTCATCACAATATGTGCTCAATGGTAAGTTCACTTGTTGCGACAGTTTTCTTAATGACTTGTCTGGACTTTTAAGGATTCTGTCTTGGATATCTAAACATATTTCATCATTCACAGCAGGCCTACCAGATCGTGGAGCATCTTCCACATTTCCAGTAGCAATAAACTTATTCAACAATTTCATTGACAGTGGGAGCACATATTGTGATGACGTCATAAACATTTTTTTTTCAAATTGACCTAGATACCAAGTGTAGTGAGACTTTATAAACACCTGTATATAGCATTTACGTTGTTTAGTCTCAATGTTGTCATATTTGGGTCAACAACGGGCGCTGGGTCGTATTAAGAAACAAATTTATCGGATGGTGTCGTCATCATCATCATCGTCATCATTGAGTGCCGTCTCCGCATCGAAGGTTGGCTACCATGGAGCGCCATTCCACTGAGTCTCTTGCTCTAATGGTGCAGATTGTCATAGGCTGATTTGTCCATCTTTTGATGTTACTCGTCCAGGTTAGTCTTAGTCTGCATCTATTACCTTATATTTTCCCTTCCAAAAATACTTTTAGTAGACTGTTGTGTCTTTTAACATGACGAAGAAATTTCGTTTGTTCTAATTGTGTTTAGTAGTTCTCTTTTAATTTTTAGTTGTTTCAAAACTTCATCATTTGTTTTCTTTTCTTTAAGTCCAATTATACCTATTCTTCTATAAATCCACGTTTCAAAGGCTTCAATTTTGTTTTAATGAATGGTCTAGACATGTTATATCACCAACACCGGCAGCTTTAACACTTAAAATCGATCAGGCGATTGTGGAAAGGTATTCCTTAAACGACGATAGATTAATGAAATCAGGGCTGTTCAGTGTGTGTTCCGCTAGATTTTTAAGACTCTTAACAGTCCCGACAGCTGAAAAGACCAATGAGGAAATTCTGAAAGAGGCCAACACAAAAAGGAGCTCCTAAGCAACATCAGAAAGAAAGAAAAATGTTTTTCGGGCACATCATGAGAAGAGGAAAGTTACAATATTTGGTTACAACCTGCAAAATACAGGGGAAAAAATATCTGGGACGACAAAGAGAGAAAATACTAGATAGCTTTGTGTCATGGCATGGAAAATAGTCAACATCAGAATTGATACGATGCACGGCGGATAGAAGATTGTGGAAGGACATGATCGCCTACGCCAACCGGTATGGCACATGATGATAATGGTGGTGGAAAGGTATACCTTAAACGACGATGGATTGATGAAATCAGCGCTGTTCAGGATGTGTTCCGCTCAACGACATTAAAAATTGTTACAAACAAATGAAAACGATGATGGGGACAACAGCTACCTTTCTTTGTTTGAGAGATGAGATGTTAATTCGGATGATTTCACTGGCACGGGCAGTTGAGCAATTATGGATTTTAATTATTTTGCAGTGATACCGGGGCCTTCCATAACCATAACCATTTGACAACGATTATACAAATGTAAGCACACCAGAGCCTCCGAGGCTTGGTATATTATGGTTCTCTCGTTTTCTGGGAAAGGATTATAGAGTTCTAGAACAATTTTACTTACAAAAATGATCTGTATGAAATATGCATCACCATATCGGCCGTGCACAAGAGGTAGGGTTCGATTTTAACCGACGGCTTCCGGGTTCACCCAGCCTTAAATGGGTACCAGATTTTTTTTCTGGGAAAGTAAACCGGCACGGACGTAATACCGACCACATTACCCAAAAATTATGTGCCGAAGGGTGTAAAAATTATGGTCACTAACACAATATTCCCTATACGCCACTTGGTGTGACGGGGGCTCTTTACCTACTCTTATATCGACCGTGCAGACACACACTATAAAGCATCGACACGACGATTCCAATTTCTTGTGCACACACAACGACCTGCTTTAGGGTGCACTTTGGCTTGTGTTTTAAAAAGATCAGCAGAGCGACCATGGCAATACGGATACATGCCAAGACTACAATTATGCCACCTCTTTAAATCAAACAAACAAAACTCAATGAGACAACAAAAGCAGTTATGTGGTATCACAATTTTTCCGAGCTTTATTTCAAATGTGGAAGTGCAGAAAAGAAATTTCTGCTACCCCATCCTTGGCGCGAAACGATGATGGGCGGTCTAAGGGTATATCACTCAAATGTTTAAAAAATAAAGATGCCAGCCGTAAAGGCATCAAGAAAAACTGAGAGCAAGGAACTAGCATGATTTAGTGGGTGAAGATCTTGATTAAAACCAGTAGACCGGAAGAGACAACAAGTTACAGAGAGTACTGTATGTTGTTTTTCTGCGCTTGACTACAGCTATCCCACTTCATCGTCTGCACTCAACCCAGCCGCTGCCAAACATAGATGTTCCCTTCACTTCAGTCATATATAAGGCGTGTGGAAGAACTGCTGAATATAACTTAGACTTACCAATTAAAGAACAAAGCTTTTGCCAGTCCTTTCTTTTCTGGTTGCTGTATCTAATGTGTTAGTATCGTAAACATCTATCGTGAACGACATATTCTCTGTTTGTGAGTGTATTCAAAAGTGTGTCCGTGTTAGAATGTTCTAAAGTTGTTTTATCTACGTAAAGTGATCTTTTATTACTAGAGTATTATTATTAGAGTTCATCGGTGATATATAGAACCAATTCTGACCCATGGAAGCGAATCATGGACAGTACACAAACAAATGAAAAGACGATTAGAGACCACAGAGATGGGATTTCTCATAAGAACGTTGAAAGTTCCCTGAACAGCTAACAAGACCAATGAGGAAGTTCTCAAAGAGGCAAACACAAAAAGGGAGCTCCTAAACAACAACAGAAAGAAACAATCAACATTTTTCGGGCACATCACGAGAAGAGGAAAGTTCTTGGTTACAAACAGCAAAATAAAAGGAAAGAAAGATCACGGACGACAAAGAGAGAAAATACTGGAAAGCTTGGTGTCATGGCATTGAAAACAGTCAACAACAGAACTGATACGATGCACTGTAGATAGAAGATTGTGGAGGGACATGATCACCTATGCCAACCGGTATGGCGCACGATGATCTTTCATTATTTGGTAGCTGTAAACATATACACATTTTGTCTTTATTTCGAAACTTTTTTTTCCAATGACTAATACATCATGGCTACGTAGGCAAAGAAGAAATCTAAAAATAGTCGGTCCAGTATCGGGGCTAGGGGTTTACCCGTTCCCACAAGAACATAGGAAACCCATGTGCCTAATTTACAATAAAACACTTTCCATGTAGTGGCAGAAGCGTCTCGTAAAGACAAAAAGTTATGCGGAAGCGGAATATTTGTCGCTCGTAGCTATTTAAATTTGAAATTTGCTGATTTCATAAGACATAAAGTGAAACAAATGTTTGTTCAGAAAACAAAAGAGAACACAAATCTTTACAAGTCAGAAGTAGAACAGTGGCCAGGGTGAACACAAAAATGAGACGTCATTTAGCAAGAAAATAAAATTTAAAAAATAAAGAACATTGTTTTTAAAGACGTTACAAGACGTACCTGAAGTTTATTCTTTGTTGGTCTCTTTCTTCAATCAACAGACGGCTTCACAGTAAAGTAAAGTAAAGTAAAGTAAAGTAAAGTAAAGTAAAAAGTAAAGTAAAGTAAAGTAAAGTAAAGTAAAGTAAAGTAAAGTAAAGTAAAGTAAAGATCCCCGATGCGCCACTTGGCTTGTAGGAAATGCGTTAGTGACCATACATTTTATAGATCTTCAACACATGATTTTGGGGGCAATGTGGTCAGTATTACGCCCGTGCCGTTTACTGTCCCAGAAAAAATCCCGTACCCATGTAAGGCTGCGTGAATCCGGAAACAGTTGATCGGTATCGAATCTAACCTCTAGTCCTTCTAGCAGTCCAGTTCAATAACCACTGAGTTATCGTGGCTCCCGCTTACTTCATCCTTTTTCCTTATTGAGGATGTTCAAGTGAGCGTAGATGAGTTATGGTTGAGCTCGTAGCAAAGGGCACTTCTAACTTTCAGCTCAGTATATCCGAATCCAGCACGTCAATTTTGGATATCGTTTTGCCTTCCCTCTGCGATCACTAATCGCTTGACCAGACTGGTTAGTCTGTTTCCATAGGCACCACATGAAGGTGGAGTAAGATAGCTATCAATTGTGACTGATCCTCGCGCAATGAGTTTGTCAAAAGCCATGATTGTTCTAGTGTAAAGACGTCTTGGCCTTCAGCTGTCGAAAGGAAGAAGAATATTTTGTGCTGTGTTTATTTATCTAATCAAAGACAGGAAGCAAGAATATTTTCTGCTGTGTTTATTTATCTAATCAAAGACAGGAAGAAGAATATTTTGTGCTGTGTTTATTTATCTAATCAAAGACAGGAAGAAGAATATTTTCTGCTGTGTTTATTTATCTAATCAAAGACAGGGAGCAAGAATATTTTGTGCTGTGTTTATTTGTCTAATCAAAGACAGGAAGAAGAATATTTTCTGCTGTGTTTATTTATCTAATCAAAGACAGGAAGAAGAATATTTTCTGCTGTGTTTATTTATCTAATCAAAGACAGGAAGAAGAATATTTTCTGCTGTGTTTATTTATCTAATCAAAGACAGGAAGAAGAATATTTTCTGCTGTGTTTATTTACCTAATCAAAGACAGGAAGCAAGAATATTTTCTGCTGTGTTTATTTATCTAATCAAAGACAGGAAGAAGAATATTTTCTGCTGTGTTTATTTACCTAATCAAAGACAGGAAGCAAGAATATTTTCTGCTGTGTTTATTTATCTAATCAAAGACAGGAAGAAGAATATTTTCTGCTGTGTTTATTTACCTAATCAAAGACAGGAAGCAAGAATATTTTCTGTTGTGTTTATTTATCTAATCAAAGACAGGAAGAAGAATATTTTCTGCTGTGTTTATTTACCTAATCAAAGACAGGAAGAAGAATATTTTCTGCTGTGTTTATTTATCTAATCAAAGACAGGAAGAAGAATATTTTATGCCGTGTTTATTTATCTAATCAAAGACAGGAAGCAAGAATATTTTCTGCTGTGTTTATTTACCTAATCAAAGACAGGAAGCAAGAATATTTTCTGCTGTGTTTATTTATCTAATCAAAGACAGGAAGAAGAATATTTTCTGCTGTGTTTATTTATCTAATCAAAGACAGGAAGAAGAATATTTTCTGCTGTGTTTATTTATCTAATCAAAGACAGGAAGCAAGAATATTTTCTGCTGTGTTTATTTATCTAATCAAAGACAGGAAGAAGAATATTTTCTGCTGTGTTTATTTACCTAATCAAAGACAGGAAGAAGAATATTTTGTGCGGTGTTTATTTATCTAATCAAAGACAGGAAGAAGAATATTTTCTGCTGTGTTTATTTATCTAATCAAAGACAGGAAGAAGAATATTTTCTGCTGTGTTTATTTATCTAATCAAAGACAGGAAGAAGAATATTTTCTGCTGTGTTTATTTATCTAATCAAAGACAGGAAGCAAGAATATTTTCTGCTGTGTTTATTTACCTAATCAAAGACAGGAAGAAGAATATTTTGTGCGGTGTTTATTTATCTAATCAAAGACAGGAAGAAGAATATTTTGTGCGGTGTTTATTTACCTAATCAAAGACAGGAAGAAGAATATTTTGTGCTGTGTTTATTTATCTAATCAAAGACAGGAAGAAGAATATTTTCTGCTGTGTTTATTTATCTAATCAAAGACAGGAAGAAGAATATTTTGTGCTGTGTTTATTTATCTAATTCCTCTTTTATAATTTTTTTTTTGGACAAATTTGTCGTCGAATTGCTGGTTGTAATTGCTTATTGATGCATGTTGTTTGTGTTGCACCAATCACTAATTCACGCACATTACAAGTGCCTTTATTATGTATATCAACACAAGTATGGCCAATCACTATGAATCTCCGACTATTGTGTCTGAACTACCTCAAGCAAACAGCTTTTTATAGGGCCTACAGCTTCCCCACTCCCGTCCCCCTCTCCCTAGTAACACGTAAGCCCCTTTGACAAAGAGCGCGTTGAAGTCCGGAACCAGGTTATTTTATCACACGCAGGCGTCCCGAATCAAGGCCACGCTCCCACAAAGACCGAGGATACACGCGTGAAAAGCGGGCACCAGGAAACTGAAGTAGGGATCTAACACGCGCCCAAACATGATCCAGTACAAAGAGAAAGAGTTTGAGTTTCCTGAGATCTGGGCCTGCGTATGGGCACATATGTGATCTCCTGTGATATGTGTTCCCTGTTTCTAAATAAAACCGTAAGCATACCTTTAACAACTCTACCCCCCCCCCCCCCGAATCTGTTCTTTCACTCTTTTCAAACATCTCTCAGCTTAATTACAACCACTTATTCCCATTACTCGTCTATCTCTTCTGTGCTTTCTTCCGCTCATCATTTACCATCAACATTGAGTGCCGTCTCTGCATCGAAGTTTGGTTACTTTGGAGCGGAGACAAATAATAATAAATTAATATTATTATAGAGGGAAACTTCCGAGGCGATAATCAGTGAATCAATTCAGGGGAAGAGGTATGTTTACAGCACTCGGAAAAAATGACAAATAATCAACAACAGAAAAAATATGGAAAGAATATGGATATTTTTTTCTGTTGTTGATTATTTGTCATTTTTTCCAAGTGCTGTAAACATACCTCTTCCCCTGAATTGATTCACTTACTTTGGAGCGCCATTCCCACGACTAACAAGCATTCATTTAAAAGGGTCAAGTCATATAGTTGTATCAAGATGCATATTTGAAGCTGCTGTAAAGCTGACGTGCAGACAGTGGGAGTTTATCATACAAAATTATAACATTTTTGAAAAACTAACTAGGAATATTATAGGAAACGTTATACGAAACAAACAAATATAATAAAAAGAAAAGAGGCTCATCTAGCGGCTAAGCCAAGAGTGGTTAGGACTGGCACAAGGGAGCTGATACAGACGCCTGACCAACCTTCAACAGGTGCTCCTTCAACAGACTATCCTGCCTGGCCAATCAAGTAGAGGATACAAGATGGAAGGCAATTCTGTACTCAAAAATATTCTGAAGTATCATGTTTGGTCCGAAAGTCGCAAATATAATATCTTGGCTGCAAACGACAACACAGCGCATCAACGCCAACTTAACGTCAATTTAATAGCGCAAGACGAAGAGAACTATTCCATTGTTTAGCAGTGGTCGGAATAACGCCAGGAAGTATAACAATTAGGTTATTCTCTTAATCGGCGATCAACTTAATGGTTCAGTTTGACAACTTATGTTACTTTATTCCATGGTATTACATTATACAGGTCATTACTATACCATCGATAATGAAAATGAGTAATGAAGCTATTATAAACAAAATATTACAAAGGAAACTAAAATACTTCGTAATATTTTGTTTATAAGATAGTTGTTATAAGTGTTTAAGAGAAAATTAAAATACTTAAAAACTGCGACAACGTCAAAAGACACACTTGGCTGGAAAGAACAATAATGGAAACCATGGTTCCTTGTGGACGAGAGCAGTAAACAAACAAGAAGGTTTCATGACACCAAAGAGAATTTGAACTTGACAACAGAAATGGGAGATCTGGTTTGAGAGAGATTCTTTCATTTCGGCTGTGATGGATGCAACGTAAAGATGTCATTTCTTGACAATAGCGAAGTTCCCAACATATGAAGACTGAAGTCTGAAAGTGAATATAGAACATAAAAGGGTAGGGGAATATTTGTTTACTAAAGACCGTTGATGAGTGACATTGACCTGATTGTCAATAGGGTACACGAGATGGATAGAATGTGGGTACATAGAAGACGAAAAATAGACATTTATATACTGAGGAAATACAACAGAACATCAAAGGGGGGTAGGAATACTGATAAAAAGAGAGCTACAAAAATATATAAGCAACCACTGGACATACAGTGATAGGATTATACTACTCAAGTTGAAAGCAAAACCATTCGACATAGCAATAAATCAGACATATGCACCTACCCAAGACTACACAGATGAACAAATAGAGGCATACTATGAAGATCTAAATACAGTTATGAAGCAAGTGAAATCTTCAGACATCTTGATTGTAATGGGTGACATGAACGCTAAAGTAGGAAATTGTAGATATAAGACCATTATAGGAAATCATGGTTTAGGTAAACGAAATGACAGAGGAGAAAGATTAATACAATTCTGTGAAGAAAATAGACTGATAATATGTAACACCTACTTTCAGCAAGAGAAAAGGAAACTATACACATGGAAAAGCCCTGGAGATAAGAAGAGGAATCAAATAGATTACATAATGATAAAAGAAAGGTTCCGTAACAGCGTAAAGAAAGCCAAATCCTACCCAGGAGCAGATATTAATTCTGATCGCAATCCTGTAATGATTAAAATGAAAATCAAACTAAAGAGAAACAAGCAAAAGTCTAATTCATCAACAAATCCACTAGATATAACAGCTTTAAATCAAAAAAGATATTAAAGATACCTATACAATACAAGTAAAGAACACATACCAGAAGCTGCTAGAAGAAGGAATTGAACAATACAGAAGAGAAAATCATGATGAAAAGTAACAACCAAAAGGCAATGCATAAAGAAAAGCATACAAGAAACTTGCGACACCTTACCCAAAAGAGAAAAGAACAAAAACAAAAATGGATAACTAACACCATCTTAGAAAAAAATGGAAGAAAGGAGACAAGCGAAGAACACTGCCCAATACAATAAAATAGATAATAAGATACGCAAAATGTGCAAAAAGACAAAAGAAGACTGACTCAGCCAAAAATGTATAGAAATAGAAATTATGGAAAGCAAACAAGACTTAAGAGGAATGTACACAGAAATAAAGAGAATGACAAATAAAAAAGCCACAGAAGGTGGATGCATTGCAGACAAAAAAGGAAAAATGCTAACAGACAATAAGGATATTATAGACAGATGGCAGGAATATATAACAGAACTATTTCAGGATCAAAGGGACAAGAAATCAGTTATAAAATGTACATCAGGCTATAAAATCATAAAATCTGAGGTGGAAAAAGCTATAAAAACAATGAAAAAGGAAAAGCAGTAGGACATGACAGCATACATATAGAGGTGATACAGGCACTAGAAGATTTTGGCATTGATGTGATTACAGACATATGCAACGACATATACCACAGAAGGGAGGGCCGACTATCTAAGGGCAGAATCCCTCTACAGAAAAGACAATCTGCTGCCTTGCAGGAAGATTGGGGACAATCAAAGGCTAAGGAAAGCAAACCTGAATAAAATGCTGGCTGAAATCGGATGCACTGGGCCACTGGCGCAGAACACAGTGCAGCGTTTTAACAGGTATTCAATCGAAAAATATTTGAAAAAGGTAAATGAATTTAAATATATGGGAACAATGTTAAGCTAAGGTGGTAGATGTACAATAGAGGAGAGATGCAGAATGGCTCAGGCAAAGGCAGCTTTCCAAAATAAAAATGAGGAAGATACTGTGAAATCCATTTTTGACAATAGAAACAATAAAAACAGTTCATAAATGTTATGTAGAGCCAGTCTTAACATATGGATGTGAAACATGGACAATATGACAACAGGCAAGAAAATCACTGGAGGCTGTAGAAATGTGGTTTTACAGAAGAATAATGAGAATACCATGGACAGTTAAGAAGGGTAATGAAAACGTTCTGAAAGAGGCCAAAGCAAAAAGAGAGCTAATTACCAAATAAATGAAAAAACAATCACCATATTTTTTGGCCACGTAATGAGAAGAGAACAGCTGAAATATATTGTGAAAACTGGAAAAATTGAGGGACGAAGAGATAGGGGGAAGCAAAGAGAAAAAATAACAGCCAGCTTAAGAGAATAGCTTGGCAGAAGGCCAAGAACAGAAATAATAAATAACTGTCGAGATCGAAAGCTGTGGAGAGACACGATCACCTACGCCAGCAGGCATTGTACTTGATGATGATAAGTTATCTCTTATCGTTCATTACCTCTCTCTCTCTCTCTCTTCCACCCTGTAATTACCTTTCGCTTTCTTTCTTCCTATTTTCTAACTTTTTCTCCCTGTCCCCTGAAAGTTTCCTCACTTCTATCTCTTTCACCCTCTTTAACACTTTCTCATTTGCCCTCCCTCCCACAACTCCTACAAATGAGGGAGTCTAAAGATAGCTATCAAGAGGGCAGATAATGGTTATCGGCCGGCAGTAAACATTCCGCCAATCTGTCCCACTCGACAGCACAAGAGCACACACTTTTGGGCCTGATCTCTGGAGTCGACAAGCTGGACACTCGGCACCAAAAAAAAGGGCTCCAGTGACGAGCTGGTGACTTGATTTAATGCCACTTAGGAAGTGGTCTTTTTGAAAACGTTTCGTAGAATTGAAACTGCGGGATTGCGTCTATTACTCTGAAGAGTTTAGGGAGAAGGAATGAGGTTTTGTGTTTGTGGAGAGTTTAGGGAAGAGGGGAATATGTGTTTGTGGACAGTTTAGGGAGGAGGGGAATATGTGTTTGTGGACAGTTTAGGGAGGAGGGGAATATGTGTTTGTGGACAGTTTAGGGAGGAGGGGAATATGTGTTTGTGGAGAGTTTAGGGAGGAGGGGAATATGTGTTTGTGGACAGTTTAGGGAGGAGGGGAATATGTGTTTGTGGACAGTTTAGGGAGGAGGGGAATATGTGTTTGTGGAGAATTTAAAGAGAAGGAGGGGAATATGTGTTTGTGGCGAATTTGAAGAGAAGGAGTGGAATATGTGTTTGTGGAAGGTTTAAAGAGAAGGAGTGTAATATGTGTTTGTGGAGAATTTAAAGAGAAGTAGGGGAATATGTGTTTGTGGAGAATTTAAAGAGAAGGAGGGGAATATGTGTTTGTGGCGAATTTAAAGAGAAGGAGGGGAATATGTGTTTGTGGAGAATTTAAAGAGAAGGAGGGGAATATGTGTTTGTGGAGAATTTAAAGAGAAGGAGGGGAATATGTGTTTGTGGAGAATTTAAAGAGAAGGAGGGGAATATGTGTTTGTGGCGAATTTAAAGAGAAGGAGTGGAATATGTGTTTGTGGCGAATTTAAAGAGAAGGAGGGGAATATGTGTTTGTGGAGAATTTAAAGAGAAGGAGGGGAATATGTGTTTGTGGAGAATTTAAAGAGAAGGAGGGGAATATGTGTTTGTGGAGAATTTAAAGAGAAGGAGGGGAATATGTGTTTGTGGCGAATTAAAGAGAAGGAGTGGAATATGTGTTTGTGGAAGGTTTAAAGAGAAGGAGTGGAATATGTGTTTGTGGAGAATTTAAAGAGAAGGAGTGGAATATGTGTTTGTGGAGAATTTAAAGAGAAGGAGTGGAATATTTGTCTGTGGAGAAAAATTGAAGAGAAGGAGTGGAATATTTGTCTGTGGAGAATTTGAAGAGAAGGAGTGCAATATAGTGTTTGCGGAGAATTTCTCTCTCTCTCTCAATCTGCTATCAAAACTCAATCAGACTAGGATTCCAGAACATCTCCGAGCCACCTAAGTCTGTATCATCAAAGCTTCCCAGAAAAATTCATCTCTGTTTCACGCTATTTTCATTAGTTGTGCATATCAGTTCCTTTATGTCTAAAAGAACGCCAAATTCTCTCTCTCTCTCTCTCTCTCTCTGCAATCAAGACTCAATCAGAGTAGGATTCCAGACTCTCTCATGAAGTCAGCTGTCTGTTTGAGTGATTAGATTGTCCCATATAGTTTCTCTTCCAGGGAGGTGAGTGTGGACCACATTGTTTTTATCAGGTCTGTGTACTGGGGGCAATCCTGTAGAACATGTTTTGTAGTCATATTGTCCAGTGTACAGTGGCATAGGCTGGTTGTACCTATTTTGAATTTGGTGAACATGTGATTTCTCATTCTATTGTGGCCAGTGCGTAGGCGAAGTATGATGACTTGATCCCTCCTTGATAGTTGGTGGTATCCGTCACTCTCGTTATGCTTTGGGTGTTCTCGTTTCAATTTTTCATGGAACTGACCCTTGAGGATGGATTTGGCTTCATCATAACTGAGCGGATGGTTCTCTTGTGGTAATCTCCCTCCCTCTTTAGCTAATTTGTCTGCGCGTTCGTTCCCGTGTATATTACAGTGTGATGGTATCCACTGAATGACTACTCTCTGGGAGTTATTGCATCGTTGTCCAGGGTTGTTCTCAAGTCATCTAGTTCATTGTTCTTGGGGCTTTTTAGAGCTGATAATACTGACAGTGCATCAGTCAGAATCACCAATTTATTGTGCATGTTATTTTTGTGTTGAGTAGCCAGTGTTGCAGTATCTCTGATGGCCTCAGTTTCTGCTTTAAATATGTTTGAGAATGTCCCAGTAGCTATTGACTTGGTGATCTCGTCCTGGTTATTCAGCGTCAAGAACACACCACCCCGTCCATTTCTGATGCCATTTGTAGCAGAGCCATCTGTGTATATGTGGGACCAAGAGTCCTGTGAGTAGGTATCGTGTATGTGTTTTTCTGCTACGTGTTTTCTTTCTGTGTCTGATTGGGTGCCTTTTTGTTATATTTTCCTTTAAGTTCTGGTATTTTATGTTTTCCATAAGGAGAATTTGAAGAGAAGGAGTGGAATATGTGTTTGTGGAGAGTTTAGGGAGGAGGGGAATATGTGTTTGTGGAGAGTTTAGGGAGGAGGGGAATATGTGTTCGTGAAGAGTTCAGGGAGGAGGGGAATATGTGTTCGTGAAGAGTTCGGGGAGGAGTGGAATATGTGTTTGTGGAGAGTTTAGGGAGGAGGGGAATATGTGTTTGTGAAGAGTTTAGGGAGGAGGGGAATATGTGTTTGTGGAGAGTTTAGGGAGGAGTGGAATATGTGTTTGTGGAGAGTTTAGGGAGGAGGGGAATATGTGTTTGTGAAGAGTTTAGGGAGGAGTGGAATATGTGTTTGTGGAGAGTTTAGGGAGGAGGGGAATATGTGTTTGTGAAGAGTTTAGGGAGGAGGGGAATATGTGTTTGTGAAGAGTTCAGGGAGGAGTGGAATATGTGTTTGTGAAGAGTTTAGGGAGGAGTGGAATATGTGTTTGTGAAGAGTTCAGGGAGGAGGGGAATATGTGTTCGTGAAGAGTTCGGGGAGGAGTGGAATATGTGTTTGTGGAGAGTTTAGGGAGGAGGGGAATATGTGTTTGTGAAGAGTTTAGGGAGGAGGGGAATATGTGTTTGTGGAGAGTTTAGGGAGGAGTGGAATATGTGTTTGTGGAGAGTTTAGGGAGGAGGGGAATATGTGTTTGTGAAGAGTTTAGGGAGGAGTGGAATATGTGTTTGTGGAGAGTTTAGGGAGGAGGGGAATATGTGTTTGTGAAGAGTTTAGGGAGGAGGGGAATATGTGTTTGTGAAGAGTTCAGGGAGGAGTGGAATATGTGTTTGTGAAGAGTTTAGGGAGGAGTGGAATATGTGTTTGTGAAGAGTTCAGGGAGGAGGGGAATATGTGTTTGTGAAGAGTTTAGGGAGGAGTGGAATATGTGTTTGTGGAGAGTTTAGGGAGGAGGGGAATATGTGTTTGTGAAGAGTTTAGGGAGGAGGGGAATATGTGTTTGTGAAGAGTTCAGGGAGGAGGGGAATATGTGTTTGTGAAGAGTTTAGGGAGGAGTGGAATATGTGTTTGTGGAGAGTTTAGGGAGGAGGGGAATATGTGTTTGTGAAGAGTTCAGGGAGGAGGGGAATATGTGTTTGTGAAGAGTTCAGGGAGGAGGGGAATATGTGTTTGTGGAGAGTTTAGGGAGAAGAAGGGGAATATGTAAAAAAAAAAAGTAAGTAAAGTACCCCCGGCACGTCAAGTGGCGTATAGGGAAATATGGTGTTAGTGACCCTATATTTTTCAGACCTTCAGCACTTGATTTTTGGGGTAATGTGGTCGGTATTACGCCCGTACTGCTTTACTGTCCCAGAAAAAAATCCGGTACCCATTTAAGGCTGGGTGAACCCGGAAGCCGTCGGTTGGGATCGAACCCTACCCCTTGTCCTTTGTAGTCCAGTTCACTAACTACTGAGCTATCGCGGCTCCAAGGGGAATATATGTTTGTAGAGAATTTGAAGGGGAGGGGAATATGTATTTGTGGAGAGTTTAATGTGAAAAGGGGGGGGGGGGGGGAGAGAGGCCACGATGTGTTCGAATCTGCGAACAAAGATAGTCGAGTGTGGGTCAGATAGATGGACAGATTTTAAAAAGTTGGACAAAAAAAATACAGACAGGCGTAAACAAAAATACAGACAGGCGTAAACAAAAATACAGAAAAATATGTTGAGGATTAAAAAAGACAGACAAGACAGTCAGACAGTAAACTAACATTGGATGTTTCAGCGGGTTAAAAAAATATGTATTTGTTAGCTTACTTAATGTTTGTGTTAATGATATTTTAATAGATTATATGACTTTTTAAATTTTTATTTATTTATTTTTTTTTTTTTTTGAGAGAGAGAGAGAGAGAGAGAGAGAGAGAGAGAGAGAGAGAGATCACAAATAAAATTCCCAAAGGCGGGATTTGAATTCATAACTTCTATGTCTCGAGACTGGCGTCTTGCCACGAGACCAACCAGTCCATTGATAATTGTTGACATAAGAATACTTTATCAAGATTGATCAATTTTACCCTATTTGGTGTGAGAAATTAATTTTGTTATCTCCGCATCGAAGGTTGGCTACCATGGAGCGCCATTCTTCTCTGTCTCTTGCTTTGGTGGTGAAGTTTGTCATAATATGACTTGTCCATCTTTTAATTTTACTCGTCTATGTTAGTCTTGGTCTGCCTCTGCCTCTTTTACGTTGTATTTCTCTTTCCGTGATTACTTTTAGTAGACTGTTGTGTCTATCTATTAACATGTCCCAAAAATCGGATTAGTCTTGTTTGAATTGTGTTTAGTAGTTTTCTTTTGATTTTTAGTTGTTTTAAAACTTCATTGTTTGCTTTCTTTTCTTTCCACCCATTTCTTCCTCTTTCTCTATAGACACACAATTCAAAGGCTTCAATTTTCTGTTCTGTTTTCTTGTCTAATGTTCATGTTTCTGCACCATCCAGGAATGTTGCGGAGATGTAACATTTTGCTATTCTTACTTTTAGCCTTGGTGTTTTTTTTATGTTAGTATATTTTTAATGGCATTAAAATTATTTTTTTACCATTCATATTCTTTTGTTTATTTCCGTTTTACATTTTTCATCACTGGTTATAGTATGTCCAAGGTAGTTGTAGCTCTGAACTGTCTCCAGGTCTATCCCTTCAATTTTGATATCCACTTGTAGGTTTTGAGTATTATTTTTGTTTATGATCGTAGTTTTAGTCTTTTTGATAAGACAGTATCGTTTAATGAATGCAAATGTATCGTAGAAGAATCATGTCCAGGTTATATTTTTGAAATTATCGAGGAAACTTAAATATTTAAGTTAAACAGCCATGACCTTCCTGTGCCATCCTTTGAAAAGGGATTGAGTTATTAAGTTATTTGCGTGGCATCATCATTGCACTCCGAACATTGAAAAAGATTAACTAATTTAGTCAAACGGTAGGGAATGAAGGGGGAAGACGAACTAGTTCTAAAGGAAAAAAAGAGCTCGGGTATGCTGTATGGACTGGCGCTGACACCAAAACAATTAATTACGTGGTCGCGTTATTAACGCTTATTTAGCCCCCCCCCCCCCCCCCCAAACAGGAATAAAGTAAATGCGGACAATTATGAGAGAAGCAATCATCGAAAAATTTGAAAAAAAAAAAAAACAACGGTGAAATGAGTATATGACAAATAGCTATACATGCCCTGACAATCCGACGAAACTATCAATAAAATAAATATATCAATTACGTTAATATAATTAAAATAACTTTTTGGAGTTTTTTTTTTCTGATTTGTATGCCCATTTAGAATGTCATTTTCGCTGTTTACACCTTTTGAACGTCAACCGCTAATTACAATATGACATATATGACGTCAATTTTAATAGACTGAAGGGAGTTTTGAACGACTCTGTGTTAGTCACCTCTAGTGACTCGGGCAGATGGTGCTCGTAAACCTGGGAGGGCAGACCATGGTGCTCGTAAACCTGGGAGGGCAGACCATGGTGCTCGTAAACCTGGGAGGGCAGACCATGGTGCTCGTAAACCTGGGAGGGCAGACCATCTAAGGGCAGAATCCCCCTACAGAAAAGACAATCTGCTGCCTTGCAGGAAGATTGGGGACAATCAAAGGCTTAGGAAAGCAAACCAGAAAAAATGCTGGTTGAAATCGGATGCACTGGGCCACTGGCGCAGAACACAGTGCAGCGTATTAACGGGTGTTCAGTCAGAGTGGATCTGGTGGACTCTAAATGTGACGTTCTGTCTGTGGGGGCGATCAACACACTTAACCTGACCGCTGACTTCATGTGGGAGTCTGGAATCCTACTCTGACTGAGTCCTGATCGCAGAGAGAGAGAGAGAGAGAGAGAGAACGACTCAAGGCCGATGATGACTCCCCCTCGTCCATTTACTACTCGCAGTCTGATATATGTGCATATTTTTGAAAGTTATATGTCCATCGATCTGTGAGCTGACGCCCTTCGCCCCAACAATAACGAACGTAGAATCCTTATTTTCCGTTGCACTGGAGGATAATCAATTGGTCTATGTGTAAAAGGGGAATAGCACGGAAACATGAGTAGAGACTGAATTGGTGCAGTGTAAACGGTCATAAGAGTGACGTGTAGGTGGGATGACGTGGGTTGTCAGAGAAATTCGTTGAGAAGTTGAAGGAAAGAGTCAGCGCGGGAGACAGAGAATAGCGTCTCCTTCGTATCATCTGAGAAGGGGTCTCGTACAGAGGAGCTGCAGCTGCAGGGGAGGACGTGGCCGGTTGTGTTCGCATTGTCTCCAACTGCAGACATCGATGCCGGCACGTGAATCTACAAGAGACAGATTGAACAGGGCAGAGTACGGTCCAGACTACAGATGTCTTCGTTTTCCACCGTTGAATACAGTTTTCTATCATATTGCAGGTGGTGGTTTTTTTCTTATCTATCTTTCGTTCGCCCGAAGTATTGTCTATATCTGCAATGTCGTTTCCTGTATAAATTTTACTGTCTTTTGTAATTCTTGCAGTGGCCCATATAGTTTTGTCTGTTGTGTTATATCTATGGGCCAATGGATTTTCCTCAGTCTACTATATTCTGTGCAATTTTGAAGTATGTGTTCAGCAGTCTGAGGCGCCTGTCCACATGTACAAGTAGTTGATGTTCCGATCTTGAATTTTGTATACATATGACTATGGAGTAGATTGTGTCCTGTTCTGAGGCGTATAATGATAACTTGTTCATATCTATTCATATTATGAAAGGCATCCTGATTTGGGGCTTGTGGTCCTCTGATTGATTTGATTATATGTTTCTTATGATGGTATGTAACCGGTGTATCTAGTGGTTTTTTTTTTTTTAACTGGAAACCGATTTGCATGCCAGGTATTGTCAGAGCACTTTTGTCTCGTCGTCATGATTTACGCCAAGAGTAAAAGATCTCCGGACCTCTGAAAGAGAGAGGGAATGTACTTATCAAATACAACTAAACCACTAGTGACCACGTGAGCACGGTTCAGTGCTGACATATGGATATGTCCAGGAGGTGTTATGTAGTGTGCCTCTGTATATCTCAATTAGTAGTGTACTTCAGGTCGCACATTCTAAAGCCACGAGGAGACTATTGGTTTCTACATCCAGGAAGATGTTGGGGAAGCTGGAGCGTGTCCATCCTAGAGGGCTTCTTTATCAAAAGACCGCACCATTTCGGGGACACGGTGAACCTCACCTCGTTGATCAGTCTTATTATTGTTGGCGCATGTTGTGACTAGGGAATAATTGAACTTCACCGTCTGTTGTCGTTGTCCCTGTATTCTGAAGAAAGCCACAGGCCGAAACGTCAGTATTGTGTTGTGTTCCTTCCTTGTACAGCTGTCATTATACATTGGAGTGTTTATTACACCCCACTACTGGCTCCTTGTGACTAGGGAACTCAACTAGGTAGTGAGGTGATATCTTGATCAAACGTGAGTCGTTGGCCCCGCTGCTTCGACCGCATGTGTGTATGCTCATCATGTTAACATTATACATTACGGGCTATAGGAGCCGCGATAGCTCAGTGGTTAGTGAACTGGACTACAAAGGACAAGAGGTAGGGTTCGATCCCAACCGACGGCTCCAGGTTCAACCAGCCTTTAGTGGCTACCGGATTTTTTTTCTGGGAAAGTAAAGCAGCACGGGCGTAATACCGACCACATTACCCCAAAAATCATGCGTACGGTCTGTAAAATTTATGGTCACTAACACCTTATTCCCTGTACGCCATTGGCGTGTTGATATATATATTTATACTTTACTTCTTTTTTTTATACAAGCTATATGTACAATATAGTTACATAATCAAAATAGATAGTTGATAGCGCACTGGCTTTGAGATAGAGCTAACGTGCGTTCAGTCCCAGGCAGATGGACTATAGACTTCCTTCAATACCTAGTTGAAAAAGGTCAGCAACGTATAGCTGACTGTTTGCGTCAGGAAAAGAGAAACAAAACTGAGCGAAATGTCAAACACCGCCCTGTTCTAACAAGTCTGGTGAATTAATAAATAGTCATAAAGATGGAAGGCAACACGGTACCTTTCAATTCAATGGAAGTCGGATGCGTTGAGCAAACAGGCGCAAATATAGCATCGTGGTGAAAATCACCGTACAACTAAGTGCCTTTGGCGACCTTTAAAGGGACAACGCTAAAAAGAATAGCTCGTTGGACGAACACAGAGGAAGAATAAAAACTAATTTAATATTTTTACATGACTCACTAAGTTGAAAGTGGTAATAACTGTAAAAACACACACACTTACCTACCAATCTTTGAAAACAATGTCTGGTTAGTCCTTGAATTGTGACCTTCATGTCGAGGCGCCAACCATTCGACCTCTGACTATGTCTTCTATGTTTAATTAGACCACTATTGTTAATAAAATTCTATATCAACAGAAATGAGAAAGATAGTTTATCAACGTTATAGCCAGCTAATTCAGACCGTTGAATCATGGCCAGTAGACAAATAAATGAAAACGTGAAAAGGTGATAAGAGGCTACATGGGCGAGATTTCTTTAAAGAATGATGTGGGTCCCCTGCACAGCTAAAAATACCAACGAGGACATTCTCAAAGTGGCCAATACAAAAAGGGGACTCTTCAAAAATATCAGAAAGAAATAATCGACATTTTCGAGCACATCATGAGAAGATGGAAATTGGAATATTGAGTTATTTGTAGGTCATCATCATTGCAATCTAAACATGTCCATAGGTGCTCAGATCCCCTCCTCAGCAAGTCCCGCAGTGTCCAGCGACTGACGACTCCAGCTCTGTGTTGGTTGATCAGTCCTATTATATGCCCACGAAGTTTCTCGTTTCTGACTGTGCCCATCTTAACTCCCATCTCTTTCAGCCGAAGGAGTGACGTGGAATCATGGTTGTCGAAATCATGTGCCCTTCCCACATCTCGAAGGGCATTCGTGACGTCCGCCCGATTCATTGGTTGACCGTCTTCAACGACAGCACAGCTAGCCAATCTGTCCGCTTTTCATTTCCTCGTACTCCCGCATGTCCAAGATTTAGACAAAAGTGAATCTACTTAATTTTGACCTCTGCAAAAACTACGATTAGCTGCATATAGAGCTCGCCTCTACTTTTCTTTTTATGCTATATCTTCCAATCACTCAGTATACAGGCGTGGGTGTAGTCTTGTGACTCTAACTAGATCAATGCCTTAGTCACTGCCATCACCTCCATCGTCATGCTACTCGTGGTCATAGCGTATGCACTACTGTCATCTTTGGCTGTTCTGCCAGTCGAGCGTGCTGTAAAAGCCCAGGCACTCCTTTGATCTCCTATTACGGATCCGTCTGTATAGGTGACTGCCTCTTCTTCATCGGTGTTATCCCAGACTTGGTTACAACTGGCAAAATACAGGGATATAGAGGTCGCGGACGACAAAGACAAAGAGAGAATTTACTAGAAAGCCTGGAGTCATGGCATGGAAGTCAGTCAACAACAGAATTGGTACGATGCACTGTGGACAGAATATTGTGAAAGGACGTGATCGCCGACATCAACCGTATAGCAGATGATGATGATCGCATTAAAAATGTGAAACTAAAACTACATTTTTATCGATTAAAAAAACGAATTAAATTTATCACATGTCATGATCTATTGCTGTTAAGTACCACGCTTATACAGAATTATATCACAAAATGTTATGTATATCTGGGGGAGTACTGTATATTTAATTGTTGGGAGAAAAAAAAAAAGAGACAAAATAAGCGAAAGAAGAGAAAACAATGACCTGAAAAGATACATGAGTAAGCAAGTGGATACACAACTCAGTGAGTGGATTATCGACTACTCAACTGCGTGTGCCAATCACAACACACCCACCCATTACGAGTCTGTTATAATCGAGGAAATCAAAGGCAGCGCCGATCGATATCCCGGCGAGGGGCCACGATAATATTCCGTGAGTCACACTCGAACCGAGTCTGCTGCTGACTAATGCGCGATTGATGTGGTAATCCTAGGAAGGTCTTGGTCATTGTTTCCAGGAATGATTTATCCATTTCTTTCTAAAAATACAACCAGACGTTTCCTTTAACTCCATGGATGATTAGTCTTAGCCTCGTACCCGCGCTTATTGGCTTGTATACTTTCCCTCTTTGTGTTATTTCTAGAGCGTAGAGAAGCGGTTCTCATCCCATAAGGCCCAGAGACACATAATTTCAAAAAAATTACTTTCCTGGCCATTCAAATGGTAACAGTGGTTTTCAAACAGGGTGGGCTACCGTACATTGGTACAACAATGCCATATACACACATTTTGTTAGCTATCAATCAGTCTTTTCGTTTTTCCCTTCCTCGACGACTAAAGGTACGGCTAGTTCTCTTCCACTTCCGCCCTTGAAAGAACGCTAAATGGGCGTAGATGCACAGTATTTTGATTTACAACAAATGTATAATCATGTGTTTTCTGATCAACACATCGGCCTTCCGTATAGCGTTGAGCACGGATCTGTCTTCCATCTCGTTCCCTACTCACTTGGCCAGATCTGTTCAGTCTGTGTCTTGGGACACTGCGAAGAGGTGAGTAGGATCTGGATTGTTCTGGTTTACCGATCCTGGCTTAATCAGTCAGCTATGTGTCGCTGATAACTTTCAGACTTATCGCCGACACTGACGTCTCAACCCTCTCCCTCCCCGCGCTGACATGCACCTCAACCCTCTCCCTCCCAGTTAATCCATACTGCCACCTTTAATGTTAAATCTAATGCGCCCACTATTCTAAGGCAATTGTGTACAAATATTGGCAAGAAAACAAGACACATAAGTTATATAATATAAAAATGTTAATAACGTAATGATAGTGCTCCTGTTTTAACATCGGCACAAAATGGACTATTTTTTTTGTCAGCATTACGCCTATACTGTGTTTCTTTGACAAGAAATAAAAGTAATTTCAAATAAAACTATTCGACCCAACATTTAACAAACTAGAGAGTTCTCATAAGTGTGTTGTGGCACAAATAGGAACCACTCGCATAGAATATCATTTGTATGAGAAAGTGTAATGTATTTTAACGGACTCGGGAATTCTGGCCCAAAAATGTAAGATTGTTTATAACCGAAGCTAAGTGCCCATTCTAAGCCTAACACAAGCATCTATAATTTGTGTAAATATATCAATTTGTAACCATGCAATGAGAAGGGAACAGTTGGGATATATTGTGACAACTGGGAAAAATTGAGGGACGAAGAGGAAGAGGGAAGCAAAGAGAAAAGATACCAGACAGATTAAGAGAATGGCTTGGCAGAAGATCAACAACAGAAATAATAAATAACTGTCAAAATGAAAAGTTGTGGACAGACATGAACACCTACGCCAGCAGGCAATAGTACTTGATGATGATGAATGGCGAAGGGGGGAAAAAGAAGTAATTGTCTGATGAACGGAAAACAAATAAATATCCCCATATCATTGCACAAAAGCATATTTAAATATCAGCGTTAGATTTTATCTATAATCATAATAAATTTACCAAGTAAGTAAAAGTAAAGAGCCCCCGTCACGCCAAGTGGCGTATAGGGAAATTTGGTGTTATTGACCCTATAATTTACAGACCTTCAGCACTTGATTTTTGGGGTAATGTGGTCGGTATTACGCCTTGTCCTTTGTAGTCCAGTTCACTAACCACTGAGCTATCGCGGCTCCCTAAATTTACAAAGTACCAAAGTGCATTTATTTGCGAAAAACTAGTGTAGATTCTACTCTTTAATTAAAAAGTGATATTTTTCATAGATCTCTTAGATATAAGATCTCAGAAGTATGAAGAAGAGAAAAGTGAGTTTTCTCGTTGAGATAATGTTTTTAAATCGCTAAATGAGCAAACAAGAAGATCAAATCTAAAACATCAACGATAGACAGCTGTTATTGCAAAACAGCTTTCGATATCCCGCGCGCAAACCTGACTGCATGTGCCAGCGGGAATGAGGAAGCAGGCCAGAAAGATAATAAAAGTATAAATGAGAAAGTTAGCAGAAAAAAAGTGCATTAAAAAAATATAGCTAGCCGATAAGACACTGTCAAAATAAATCATCATGAAGCCACTAAAAGACGGACGGTAAAGAAAACATTTGATTCAGTGTGTGGGGACTACTCTACTTTAACCGAGAACAACTCGAGGGCAAAAAATTGACGTTACGCTCGTGACTGCAGACAGGAGGAATGCAGCAGGCAGATAAGATGGTCTCAAACGTCAGTTAACCCCCGCGAAGTCTGTGTGATTGTTAAACAAAAAAGGACACATTTGCCGAACAAACAAGTTATAGTATAAAGGAGTGCTGGGATTGTTGATTAGGGAACAATTTCGCATTGAAGAAACGAAAATAAATAAAAGGAACTAATTCCAGATAATGACATTAACACGTTCACAAAGTTAATGGTTAGTCGAAGGCATCGGCATCACCGCAAACGAATTAAAATCCATAATTGCTCAATCGCCCGTGCCAGTAGAATCATCCAAACTAATATCTGACCTCATTGAAGGATTCAAAAAATACATATTTTGAATTGATCCGTTTTTGAGAAACTTTTCAAACACCGTTACCTTATCAATATACAACCAGCACTTGTACCCCTCAGTCCCGCAAACGAGACACGGCTTTTTGTATTGGTAATTTAGTTCTTGCTAGTTTCTGAAAAAATAACTAGTATATTATATTATGTTATCATTACTGCACACAGTACTAATCCATCGGTGAGAGAAGAGTGAAAAAAAAAAATAGAAAAAATGATATGGTAAAAGCTTTGTGTAATTGTTATACTGCACAAATTTGAACGACGTTTCGGCTCAATAGGCCTTCAGCCGGAAAAACAAACAATGCTGAAGACCTATTGAGCCAAAACGTTCAAATTTGTGTAGTCTAACAATTACGTAAAGCGTTTACCATACCATTTTTTCTATTTTTTCCCCCAATTCTCCCTCACATTTAGCTTTACTGTAGCTTTGCATTTTTATGCATTTTCGTTTGCATTTCTTTGCCTTAACCCCTAAATCCATAAGTGCTCCAATTTTCCCGTTCAAATATCGAGAATCTCCGAGGAGAACACAGACCCACGTACACGACACGATGTAAATGTAAAAAAAAGTAAAGTACCCCTCTCACGCCAAGTGGCGTATAGGGAAATATGGTGTTAGTGACTCTATATTTTACAGACCTTCAGCACATGATTTTTTTGGGTAATGTGGTCGGTATTACGCCCGTGCTGCTTTACTTCCCCAGAAAAAAATCCGGTACCCATTTAAGGCTGGGTGAACCGGAAGCCGTCGGTTGGGATCGAACCCTACCCCTTGTCCTTTGTAGTCCAGTTCATTAACCACTGAGCTATCGCGGTTCCACGACATGATGATGGTATGTTATTCATCTACAGTCCATTCATGTTAACTAGAAAAGTTATGATTTAAATTGTTATAACATTTTGTATTTAAAAATTAAAATAAGACCCAAGAGAGTCAAAATCTCACATCACTGATTCTAAAATCATTTTATAAGAAAAAAAAATAATTACCACAAAATACTGTTATTAAGCTTGACAAATCAATATTCTACAATGTACACAGTGTCACAACAATTGGATCGACTTTTGTCAAATATCAGTTTAAAATGTAAAGAGTATTAAAGACTAAGTGCATTTTTATACTTAATTCCCGCAAACTTTCGTCGGTTGTTGTAACTAATATGGCACTTTGAGACTAAAAACTAGCAGCTGTGCAGATAAGTACTTTCATTTGTTGACATAAAGGTGACAGTTGATGCTTAGATAACTCGTATACCCTCTAACAATAACTAAGTGTGTGTAAGTGTTTCATAAATTAATCTTGTCGTTTCTGGCATATTATTCCTCATGTCGATGCAAAATATGGACATTAGCTTCCGATTCCCTTTGTAATACATGGACATTAACTTATGATACCCTTTGTAATACATGGACATTAGCTTCCGATACCCTTTGTAATACATGGACATTAGCTTCCGATACCCTTTGTAATACATGAACATTAACTTATGATACCCTTTGTAATACATGGACATTAGCTTCCGATACCCTTTGTAATACATGGACATTAGCTTCCGATACCCTTTGTAATACATGGACATTAGCTTCCGATACCCTTTGTAATACATGGACATTAGCTTCCGATACCCTTTGTAATACATGGACATTAGCTTCCGATACCCTTTGTAATACATGGACATTAACTTATGATACCCTTTGTAATACATGGACATTAGCTTCCGATACCCTTTGTAATACATGGACATTAACTTATGATACCCTTTGTAATACATGGACATTAACTTATGATACCCTTTGTAATACATGGACATTAGCTTCCGATACCCTTTGTAATACATGGACATATTAGCAGCATTTTAAAAAATGAAAAATTCCAAAATATGATAAGAAAAGGTTTTGCCAGATCCTAAACAGCACAATACCAGCAAATAGATTCCGCAAAGAAGAGGAAGCAAAGCGCCTAACAGCAACAGAGCTGGAAGCTATACCTCATGGCTTGCACTAGGATGGGTGAACCAGAATCATCCAGACCCTGCTCCACCTCTTCTCGGTGCTTCTTGTAACATACTAACCAGTTACGTTTGGCCAACCAGGTAAGGGTTGAAGAGGGAAGACAACCAGATGCTCAAAAATACCGTGCTGAAGTCGGATGTGTTGGGTCGAAATTCGGAAATAAACCACAAAAACAACGTCTCACCTAATGTCCTTGTAGGGTTTATGGCGAAGAGATCTATCCATTGCTTTAGTAACTATTGGGTAAATACCAGAAAGAAAGAATGAATGAAAAAAAAACGAAAGAATGAAAGAAAGAGAAAGAAAGAAAGAATTAGAACAGAAATCGGGCACCACAATCCTCTCTTAAACACTGTGAAGAAACAAAAATTGAGATAGTCAGATATCGCAGACTGCACGGAGACATAGAATTCTGGAAGAGAAGAGCTGAGTACTTCGATCGGTCCTCCGGGACTTGGAGAAGAGCAGATAATATGTACATACATAGTACTGGCATTATGTGCAACTCACACGACTTAAGGAAGAAGGGGGAGGGGGGCGGATCAGACGCACGCATACAGTTGTCATTAGAGATTTAAATAAAGAAGTCAAATTTTATCCCCCAAGGATGAGATATGACCAAGTCGCTAACTTTGTGTCCAATATACAGTCATTGTAGTAACTAATGGCAGAAGGTCAAGAACAGAAATGATAAATAACTGTCGAGATCGAAGTTGTGGAGAGACATGATCACCTACGCCAGCAGGCCCGGTACTTGATGATGATGATAGTAACTAAGTAAGGCCAGCTGGTAGGAAAGATTTACCCCAATTTCTCTAAGTAAAATCTCTTTGTGGTACCTGCTCTCTTTTTTTTAACCTACTCTTTTCGATTTCTAACTGCTTTAAGTTCTTTAACGTGTGCAGAGTGCAAACAGGAAACTCCTGCCGACGGTACAACCAGGCAGAAACTACGAATTTGAAGAGAAAAATTCCCACCGCATGTGTCTTGATTCCAAGTCTGTACCTTTTTGTCGAGATGCCGACTTCTTACCTCTAGACCACCTAGCCTCCAGTCGTGGTTGAAGGCTTGTAGTAGCAGCATGTTAACTTTAAACAAAAATTAATGTTGGCGGTTAAAAAATAGGGACTTTAAAATAGTAAGACGTGACAAGATCTATATGTCTTGACCATTTTACAATTCTACACAGCACAGCTCTTAACATATGGATGTGAATCATGGACAATTGGACAACAGACAAGAAAATCACATGAGTTTGCAGAAATGTGGGTTTACAAAAGAAGGTTGAGAATACCATGGACAGCTAAGAAGAGTAATGAAAACGTCCTGAAAGAGAGCTAATTTCCAATATTAGGAAGAAACAATCATCATTTTTTTGGCCATGTAATGAGAAGAGAACAACTGGAATATATTGTAACAACTGGGAAAATTGAGGGACGAAGAGATAGAGGGAAGCCAAGAGAGAACATAACAGACAGCTTAAGACAATGGCTTGGCAGAAGGTCAACAACAGATATGATAAATAACTGTCGTGGTCGAAAGCTGTGGAGAAACATGATCACCTACGCCAGCAGGCCTGGTACTTGATAATGATGATGACACAACACAGAGAGCCAGACAAAATAAGACAAGGGAGACAGTAGGTAGACAACATCAGAGAAAGGACATGATTAACTGTATAGTCACATCTTAGGAAGAAGCACTTAATCTTGAAAGTTTGAAAGAAGTTGAGAAGACGCCATCAAGAGTGCTCGACCGGCAATGTTACATGACACATGATGATAATGAGCATGAAGACTAGAGGGAATCGATGTAACATGGAGGTTCAGGTGCTAGTTGTCTAGGTTTGAATCCCATCTTCAGCCATTAAGTTTTATTTAAGCGACTCCTGGTACAAGGAAATGTTACATTTAATGTCTAATCCTATCGGAGAAGGATGAACAACGTGGATGGTCTTGTTACATTAAAACACGTATAAGAAGCCTTGGCAGATAAATAATAATAACATAGCGTACACTGTATGCCACTATCTGGTTGCATTTTAAAATGCCTGATTCTACAAGAAAGAAAAGAAAAGAAAAGAAATGAAAGAAAAGAAAGAAACAAAGAAAGAAAGAAAACAAACAAACAAACAAACAAACAAGAAAGAAAGAAAGAAAGAAAGAAAGAAAGAAAGAAAGAAAGAAGCAAGATTCAGGATATTTAGAGAACGGATAGAAGACAATTGCAGTGTCATACGATCTTAATTTCCCCCCCCCCCTTTTAGATAAACTGTTAACGGCCTCTAGATGATGTTAAAGTTAATTAATAATTGCAATTGCTGCAATTGTGTTGTATAACAAAGCAACTATTGTTATTATATTTACCAATTGATTTTGGCTCTAAATTCGTAACAAAGATAAGCCTTAACTACCGTGCGTAGTGATAGACACTCTCCGCTTGCCGACAGCAAAGACAGTGACAGCATCCATTTCAGCTCGACATGAAAAAGGAGTTGTGCTATTTAAGACAGGAATCGGATTTTTTTATTTTATTTATTTAAGTTGTACCAGAAATGTAAAATTTTACATTTTTAAAGAATGACCTTGGAGAAAAAAGTATAGATCAATAAATGTGAATTGCCCTTTTAATCTTCTAATGTTTCTTGGCGAAAAGTATCAAGTTTGTCTTCTGTCAAAAGAAGAGACAGGGTAGTTGGTTTCGAGGCAAGACGCCGGTCTCGAGACAGTAAGGTTGTGGGTTCAAATTCCGGCTGCACCCCAGGTGGGGTTTTTATTTATGTTTCCTCTCTCCGACAACCATCCCTGGTCTCAACAGCGGGGCCCGGCTTGAAACGTCAATTACTCATGGACGGAAAAAATATGAGTCCTTTGAAGACAGAGTTATCTGCCTGTGCGGCGAGGGACCCCTGTGCTGCAAGGGAAAAAACGGCCTAACACGTAAAATTCAGTTTCTAGTCAATAGGATTTAGCCAGAGGTAAAAAAAAAAAAAAAAGACACAAATGTCAGAAAGGACAACATTACTTTCAGTGCTATGTAGTGAGTGAAAAACTGTGTAAGATGCCTAGAATACCAGAAAGATAGAATGTAAGGGTGTCCGTGAGTTCCTGGCAGGGAGAGAAAATACCTGCTACACCAATCACACAGCAAACACTACCAACGGTGCTCCCATTGTGTGGTTAATAATTATGGACGTGACTTCTCTCCCCACCCCCCACCCCCCCAACCCTTCTCACATCGACACAGCCTTCACTCAGATAAGCCTGAAGAAGATTAAAAAGCTAAATCTTCATCGAATGGTTCTCCTCTTCGTTTTTCAATCTTTAAGATATGTTGATTTCTGGTTCCTGAAAGACAGACTTCTAGTAGCAAACTCGAAGATGAAGCAACAACGCATGAAGATGACGTGACCAAAGTGATGAGCCCAGTTTGGAAAATTTTATTGAAAGTATCAATTTTATGAATTGTTTATATTCAGTGCTTTCTTTTACAGGTAAGAATCGCTTACCTTGCTAACTGACTTACCGCCTGTTTATCATTTGCATTTGATAAATACAGCAATAAAATATCATTTGATAAATACAGTGATTAATATCATTTAATAAATGCAGCCATTAGATTACGAAAAAGACCGACATAAAAAGACTGACGAGGAAATTCTCAACGAAAAAGGGAGCTCATAAGAAACATCATAAAGAAACAATAAACATTTTTCGGGCACATCATGAGGAGATGAAACTTGGAAGACTGGTTACAACTGGAAAAACACAGGGAAAGAGAGATCAAGGGCGACAAAGCGAGAAAATACTGGATAGCTTGGTGTCATGGCATGGAAAACAGTCAACAACAGAACTGATACGATGCACTGTAGATAGAATATTGTGGAAAAGGACACGATCGCCTACGCCAATCGGTATGGCACATGATGATGATTCATTAGACAAATGTAAACGAGTACACCAGAACTTCAGAGGCAAGTTATGGCGCGATTTTCTTGCTTTATGAAAGGGATGACATAGTTCAGCAGACAAACATTGTGTATCTTAGTGAAAGATAAAGTCCCGACTGAATACGACCCCTTAAGTGAACAGAAACCACGGACCGTTATGGAGCCATTAGGTAGGTAGGCAGATGCTAGATGTACAAAACGACGTATAGCTGGATGGATGGACGAACACATGTGTAGACTTGAGCAAAGGAGGATGTGTCTAGTCATGATTAGATGGACTCACGTAAAGATGGTGGATGGATTGAATCTGACTAGATGGATAGATGCAGATATTCCCTCCCACCATAAACCTGACTATGTTAAGTAAACCTGTACGCCTTGCTGCAGTTTCCTCATATTCCAAGTCTGGCTTGTTGCAGGAGCTACTGAGTTCAGTGCTCTGTGCACACCGTGAGCTGTGTGTCTCATCCGTTTTGATCATGTTTCGATATTCCAATTGTTTACGATGAATGATGATATCGTATGACAGGGAACAGTTGGCTGTGTTCACTTTCTTCGCGGTTTCGCCTTATGTCTTTTGGCGTGTGCTGAGACTGCTACGATGGGGACTACAGTTACCTTTCTTGTGTGGGAGAAGAGATATTAATTCGGATGATTACGCTGGCACGGGCGATTGAGCAATTATGTATTTTAATTCGTTTGCAGTGATACCTTCTAGGTAGGCCTTCCATAACCAAATAACCAAACATATAAGACCATAACGATTACTTACTGTCTTTGTTTTTTATTTCACTTTATTAGATATTATATAAATATAAGCATGTAATATCATTTGAAAAAATATATCCTTTTGCTAAAGCAAATACACATACGATTCAAAGGCATGGTGCATTGCGCTACTGATTGTAATTTTGTTGTTGCATGGGATGGGGCGATTGAGTTCGGTAAATTTTAAGGAAAAAAGAACACTGAATTGCTGGGTGAGTGGATGGGCAGATAGGAATGGATTTAAGCAAATAAAGTTGTATGTGGTCAGACATACATGGATCAGCTAATAAATATGTAGATGGATATATGAACAGACAATATGTGGGCGTAGACAAAATTATTTGATTGGAAAACCTACAGACATGAAAAAATGGCTGGGTTTGTATACGATGTGTACACCCTTGATTGATATATTGATACATTCATTTATTTTGTTATTTGGGATGGGTGGATGGATGTGTATATAGTAGAGGAAGAATAGATGGAAGACAGGTTGTATATATCATTTTATTGTAAATATTTCGGCAATTGCGAATGCAGACATACATCACAATAGACTGAAAATTGACATAGATTGATAAGTAAACTGAGGGACAGTCAAATGTGCAATTGATAAATAAAAAAGACAAATAAAGTAGCAGACATTCTTCAGAAGATAGACAATACAAAGCACGAAGTTAAACAACAGTTGAGTTATAGAACTTGTAGTAACTCATCATCATCATTGAGTGCCGTCTCCGCATTGAAGGTTGGCTACAAAAGAGCATCATTCCACTCTGTCTCTTGCTTCGATGGTGCAGATTGTCATAGATTGACTTGTCCATCTTTTGATGTTTCTCATCCATGTTAGTCTTGGTCTGCCTCTGCCTCATTTACCTTGTATTTTCCCCTCCAATATTACTTTTATTAGGCTGTTGTATCTTTTAACATGTCCCAAAAATTTCATTTGTCTTGTTTCAATTGTGCTTAGTAGTTCTCTTTTCATTTTTAGTTGTTTTAAGACTTCATCATTTGTTTTCTTTTCTTTCCATCCAATTCTACCTATTCTTCTATAGATCCACATTTCAAAGGTTTCAATTTTCTGCTCTGTTTTCTTGTCTAATATCCATGTTTCTGCACCATATAGGAATACTGAGAATACTGTAACTGATAAGTTAATTAAATGATGGTGGATTTTCAACAGCATCTGCTGTTATCAGTGCGTTCTGTCTATAAAATAATATAAAAATACAGCCAGATCCAATCCATCTATCCGCCGTCCATTCAGCTCATCAATGGACAACCCACTTATCCACTCATTCATCTTTGTATAACTGTATATTAAATATAGTACCACTGAGGAAAAAAACAACTAAAAATCCATAGATATAACAAACACTACAGGTAAAGAGAAATGCATGTTATATATTAAATACCATATTATGTGAAAGAACGAAAAAAAAAACAGTAAACATTTTACAGGAAACAACATAGCAGATAAAGACTTCAAGCTAAAGAAGGATAGATGATAGACTAATATTTTCTAAATTATAAATGATTATGATGAGAATGCAGAACAGAATGTAAGTAAGATGATACAATGTATCTTATAATTAAATGTTTACTATCAAATTTATTTTGTTGACGTTCTAACGGTTCTTTTGTCAATTTCTACTTGCCTGGTGTTCATATTCATAATAAATACAATAAATATATAAATCACTTCAGTTCAAAGACGATACACTTAGTGTTATTATACGTATATATTTAATAATTTAATATTATATATCAATAAATACAGAAGAAAAATCATATGCAGCATGCATTAAAATAAATTATTAATAGTCTTGTTCAATGTACATATTTTAATTAATTAATTACTACTTATTATAAGTTAACTTATATTTACACAGTATCATACGACGATACGGTTATAGTAATATTACTAATATTAATATTATCCCAGTACAGTATGTTATTAATAATAACAATAATACAACGAACATTTTAAATGCACAATTACTGTTACTTCACATAATAAAAGAAAGTAACTTACCGCTTTAATGGAATAATATGTAACTTCACACACTTTCTGTACACTTCACACAGACTTTTTCTCACCAGCTCACAAATTTGAAGAAAATCAGAACTGAAATACAAGTGAAGAATCAACGCACTAAACTCCCAAAACATGCCGCTAGGAATCTCCCTTTCCGACCAGGCAAAGCGGAATGCAGGCAAGCAAGCTGGAAAACGAGGCCGCGGGAGAATAGAGAGAGCCGGAGCTAGTGTTATACATGGCCTGGTCTAGACACACAAAGCCGTGAGTCAAGCAAGCGGCGGTTTGACGGAAAATTGCACGATAACTACGACGCTATATCCGGCCGCTTCACAGACTCCGGGACTACTTTTCTAATTATTTCTTCCTGATTCAGTGGCAGGCAATGATGTTACAGATATTAAAATACTGACTCCTGATTGTAGCCTCAGTTCTACTCTTTACTGCTTTGCGATCAGGTTCGCATTTACATACCCTCAATACCAACAAGAAACTATTCGCCCCCCCCCCCAACCCTACAAAAAGCACAAGAAACCTCACACCTGCTTTTATCACTGGTGCCTTAGTTGATGTGCACATTTGTCTTTCCAGGTAGATAACATACACTTGCTTCTTCTATTATTCAATCAAAGTGATTAGAAGAAGCTGCATCTTCAAAATGCAAACACTTGTATGGTTGAAAATGGAATATCGCATTCTCCTAAACTCTAATTTCAAAAAAAGTAAAGAGCCTGGGCACCCCAAGTGGCGTATAGGGAATATGGTGTTAGTGACCATAAATTTTACAGACCTTCAACACATGATTTTTGGGGTAATGTGGTCGGTATTACGCCCGTGCCACTTTACTTTACAAGAAAAAAATCCGGTACCGTTGGTTGAGATGGAACCCTACCCCTTGTCCTTTGTACTCCAGTTCACTAACCACTGAACTATCGCGACTCCTTAAATTCTAATTTATCATTCTTTAATTTTTTTTTTAATAGCATAAACTACAAAAATGTAATTCATTCATAAACATTTACGTTTTATGTATGATGTCACAAACTGAAACCACTTCCATAAAATATCAATGTTAATAATAAAGAGAATGTAGCAGACTCATGACATCTTAATCCATAAATGCTGCAAAAGTTCCACGATTAGAACTAAAATATTATTTTGAGATTAAAGCAACAAACTGTAATTTCTAAAGATCGGGGTTCCAACCAGAAAGGAGAAACAAATTGCATTTTATTGAATCAAATTGTTGTTCACTAATATCAGGACAGGGGAGTGTAGTCATGATTTGAATACTTTATACAGGGTGTCCACAAAAACACCCATTGACTTAAAGTAGTTGTAAAATCAACAATGAGTCGAATATTCTTATACATCGACGGCTTCAATTGCGTCATCTTAAATGTGGTATTGGTTGGTACCACACACACACACACACACGCACGCACGCACGCACACACACCACACACCACACCCACACACACACACACACACAAACACAAACACACACACACACACACATATATACTCGATGTGCGCCCCACCCTTTACGCGGCAAACATTAATAGAACGATCTAGCCTAGACCAGACCCTTGTAGTATATCTGGTGAGATAAGTTAACAGCTTCAGTGATGTGTTCCTGCATATTACCCAGAGTTGTGGAGTTACAAATATTCTATATATTCCTATGGTGCAGAAACATGGACATTAGACAAGAAAACAGAACAGAAAATTGAAACCTTTGAAATGTGGATCTATTGAAGAATATGTAGAATTGGATGGAAAGAAAAGAAAATAAATGATGAAGTTTAAAAATAACTAAAAGTCAAAAGAGAACTACTAAACACAATTAGAACAAGACAAATGAAATTTTTAGAGCCTGTTAAAAGACACAACAGCCCAAAAAAAGTAATATTGGAAGGGAAAATACAGGGTAAAAGAGGCAGAGGCAGACCAAGACAAAAATGGACGAGTAACATCAAAAGATGGACAAGTCAGTCTATGACAATCTACACCATAAAGCAAGAGACAGAGTGGAATGGCGCTCCATTGTAGCCAACCTTCGATGTGGAGACGGCACTCGATGATGATGATGATGATGAAACATTCTATCCATCCAGTACCCACGAAGGGAAGAGTCACAAACAGTTAGGTTTAGTGATCTCAGAGGAAGCGAAGGCGCGCCTCACAGCAGCGGAGTTGGAAGTTGTCAGCGACCCACAGCTGATGGTTTGAGCCATGATTAGTGAACAAGAACCATCCATACCCTGCTCCACCTCTTCGTGGTGCCTTCAGTAACAGACTAACCTGTCTAGTCCGACCAATCGAGTAGGGATCGAAAAGGGAAGACTTCGTACTGAAAAGGTCGTGCTGAAGTCGGATGTGTTGGGTCAAAATGCGCAAATATCACAGTTGTACTGCAAACCACAACACAACGCAGATACGCCCACTGTACGTCCTTTTAAGAGCGGATGACAAGAAGTGTACTCCTTTAGTCATCGGGCGAACGCAAGCAAGCTGTGATCTCAAGAGTTCACTTGCAAAACATCAGCTCATTTTGTCCAGTGCGGTCAATCTGTTTGGTTGGTGCTCGTTGAGAAAGTTACAGAGAATTTGTGGGACGAGCAAGAACATTACTGAGTTAACATATCTACGGTCACCCATCATAAAAGTGATCAGATAAGTTTTAATTTTTATAACTACCTGAAATCAAAACACAAGGAGCTCTTTTTGTGTGGACACCTCTTATAACGAAGTAAATGACTATATTAGGAAGAAACAAACATCATTTTTTGGCCATGTAATGAGAAGAGAACAACAGGAATATATTGTAGCAACTGGGAAAATTGATGGACGAAGAGATAGAGGAAAGCAAAGAGAAAAAATACCAGACAGCTTAAGAGAATGGCTTGGCAGAAGATCAACAACAAAAATGATAACTGTCGAAATCGAAAATTCTGGAGAGACATGATCGCCGACGCCAGCAGGCGTACTTGATAATGATGATGAAATGCCTATATGGGCTCAGACTAAAGTAAATCCCGATGTTTAAATGTACTTATATGAAGTCCATATTATTTCCTTTCTACTTTGTATGATAAGACATTCCTACATTTCTATATCAGACACGACGCGCGTTTACAGTTTTGGACATAGTAATGGGATTCGTGGATCATTTCAGGGGAAGAGATATATTCACAAATAATCAACAACAGAAAAAAAAATAGAACAAAGAACAATAGACAGCCCGAAGCAGGATCGAACCCGTTCTCCTCGACACAACGTTCTGCCATGAGAAATCTGTGCTAGAGCACAAGGCCACCTATTTTTCCTATTGGAGGCGAAGGCGCGCCTCCCAGCACCAGAGCTGGAAGTTGTCAGCGACCCAAAGCTGATGGCTTGCGCCAGGATCGGTGAATCAAAACCATCCAGACCCTCTCCACTTCTCCGCGGTGCCTCTAGTAACAGACTAACCTGTCTAGTCTGGCCAAGCGTGCAGGGATCGAAGAGGAAAGACAACCCGGTACTCAAAAATGTCTTGCTGAAGTCGGATGTATTGGGCCGAAAGGCGCAAATATCACAGTTATACTGCAAACCACAACACAACGTAGACACGTCCACTACGTCCTTGTAAGGCGGATGATGAAGATGAATATTCTTGTCTACCACGATACTCTAGAATACTTTAGTCATCGGGCGAACGCAACCAACCAATCAACCACCATTTTCCTATTAAGACAAGTATCTCCCGGATAGAGTAGGGCTGAACACTTGACTTGCAGACAGTTATAGGATGAAACAGCACGAATAGTAGTTTCCAGTGGTTTAGACTGGAGACAAATAATAATAATATAATATTGTTATAGAGGAAAACTTGCGAGGCGATAGATCAGCGAATAACTTCAGGGGAAGAGATGTGTTTACAACACTCGGACAAACATTCACAAATAGTCAACAACAGAAATTAACAAAGAACATGAGGCAACCTAATCAGGATCGAACCCGCACTCCTCGACACAGTGTCCAAAATAGCTCTTCCTCTGAAATGATTCGCTGATCACCTCGCAAGTTTCCCTCCAAAACAATATTCATATATTATTATTTGTTCCTTAATCGGATTCGTGGTCGGATTTTTCAGCTTACTGCATTACATAAATACAAGATTTTGAATATATCGGTTACTGTAGGATGGCATTCTTTAATCCTCGTTTGTCGTCGAGGGAAGTCAGAGATGTACTTTCTTTAGCTATATCTGCTGACCTCTCTCATTTGTCGTCGAGGGAAGTCAGAGTTGTACTTTCTTTAGCTATATCTGCTGGCCTCTCTCATTTGTCGTCGAGGGAAGTCAGAGTTGTACTTTCTTTAGCTATATCTGCTGACCTCTCTCATTTGTCGTCGAGGGAAGTCAGAGTTGTACTTTCTTTAGCTATATCTGCTGGCCTCTCTCATTTGTCGTCGAGGGAAGTCAGAGTTGTACTTTCTTTAGCTATATCTGCTGGCCTCTCTCATTTGTCGTCGAGGGAAGTCAGAGTTGTACTTTCTTTAGCTATATCTGCTGACCTCTCTCATTTGTCGTCGAGGGAAGTCAGAGTTGTACTTTCTTTAGCTATATCTGCTGGCCTCTCTCATTTGTCGTCGAGGGAAGTCAGAGTTGTACTTTCTTTAGCTATATCTGCTGGCCTCTCTCATTTGTCGTCGAGGGAAGTCAGAGTTGTACTTTCTTTAGCTATATCTGCTGGCCTCTCTCATTTGTCGTCGAGGGAAGTCAGAGTTGTACTTTCTTTAGCTATATCTGCTGGCCTCTCTCATTTGTCGTCGAGGGAAGTCAGAGTTGTACTTTCTTTAGCTATATCTGCTGGCCTCTCTCATTTGTCGTGGAGGAGGTTAGAGTTGTACTTTCTTTAGCTATATCTGCGGGCCTCTCTCATTTGTCGTGGAGGGAGGTTAGAGTTGTACTTTCTTTAGCTATATCTGCTGGCCTCTCCTGTTATTGTTCCCTAACGCCTCTTAATATTAATGGGAGAGAAGGCGGGAGGATAAAAGATACAGGAAACAGTTTTTTTTTTTAAATTGATAATAAATTATACACACTCAATGAAGATTTTAGCAATGTAATACGAAAGCTGTGCTTTTACTACACGGTGTGCGATGCAGAATAAAGAAATAATCCCAAGTCCATCTGTCCCAGGAAGTACATTCTTTATCCCCCCCCCTTTTTTTAAATTTGTTTTGCTTGATGATTCTATTGTATAAAGAAGTCGTGTTAACTGTTTACTATATACTTTTCAACGCCTTACTTATTAAAATGTACATATAACTTGTTCACTACAAATAAGATGGTACCTCCCTCATGCCCAGCCCGATACTAAAGACAAAGTCACGACATTTATCCATTTGATTTGGCAAAATTGTCGTATGTACAAAAGATTGCTGTTACATGATCTAACTTGAAGGCCTTCTGTACACACAATCTTTCTTCACATTTCAGAACGAGCCTCATGATCACGAAGATTGGAGGAAAATTATATAAACGTCATTAAGTGTGGACCCTGTGAGCGCCGACATTAGAGATTAATGAATAAATGATCGCGCTTTCCTCTCACATTACCACGATCGAACTCTAAAGACAAAGCAACATCTTTACATCTCGAAGAATAGTCGAAAGTAGAAAAGACTTACTGTCACTCAAGTGTCTCAATAACAAAGACACCGATCTTTGCAGTTTTCCATGGTGAAAGACTATACGTCATTTCCCGTTTGTTAACATATATATCATGATAAGTCAGTAGTTTAGTAAAATATTAGTGTAGGGATATTGCTTTGCTGAACAGCTTCTCTCGTGGCTGAATCTGCCAACGCTGGACAGACAGATCCATCCACATAACAAAAAAGATGTATTCGTGGTGCATGGCGTCGTCTCCTTTCTCCTGCGCCTTTTGTCTTCTGAATTTGATATCAGCACTGCCTCGAAAGTTACTGTACCATTTTTTTTATTTTTGTTCTTCAGTCTTCATTCTTCGCTACGATCTGCGACCAGATTTCGCCCACTTTATTTCACTGATAGAGAATTCACTCAAGGAAGTCCTACAAACATCCTTATATCTCGGTAATGGTCTCCCCTTTGAACTCTTACCGTCCTTCAGTTCGCCACACAATATTTGTTTGGGAATACGATTGTTTGCCATTCTTCTTGCATGACCCAGCCACCTTACTCTACGACTCATAAGAGTTGCCGTCATGGATGGGAGTTTAACAAGTTTGGTAACACTGTAAAGCAAATAAATATTGATTAAATGTTGAATTTTTTTAAAAAGCGAATATAATCTATCTTTCGTTCCCCCAGAAAAAAAAATTCTACAGTAGAAGTTCAATAAATGAAAGAGATGAATCATATTATAATGCATAAGTGATTTTTTTTTTTTACCAGCCTAAATAGACAGGAGCGTACAATAATTTTCAAACAGACTCGTGGGCCGACTAAAATTGATTGGCAGGTTGGTTTTGGCCCGCGGGCCGTAGGTTGCCCACTCCTGCATTAATTCATTATCTACTTCGTGGCTGGCCTTTTGATCTAATATTCCTGTACCGTTTATTTTTTATAACGGCTGGTGTCAAATTGTGTTAGTTATGTTTGCATTATCACGTAACCGAAACATTTTTGTGTTAGATGTCTCGTTATGTATTCCACTCACCAACTGGCATTATTTCTATTATAAACGTTGCTTGTAATGGTATCCGGTCTTCATGTATACATTGTGTACGTGTCTTTGTTTATAGCAACTTGTATTTTTTACAATTATTATTTGGCTTCATTGAAATGGATTTACAGAATGCTGAAATAAATGAACAACAATATAACTTACAGAAAATGACGAAAGCCCGACTGACATTACTTCACCTTCATACGAGTAACATGTCTACATTGAAAGTATCCAGAAAAAGCGTATAGAACAATGGCGTAAACTGGTTTTGGGGTCTGGGCTACCGCTGACATAATAAATAAAAACATACATTATATTCAGTAGGCTAACATAAAGTAATATTTTCTAATGACATCACTACATTTTAAATTACTTACTTATGTATGTTAATTATATCCGTCTTGTTTGGGACGAAAATGTCTTGATGACTTTGTCATTGAAAGTACTGTTGGGTTGGTTTCTAAGTTTCTGAGAGAGTGACTTCTCAATGGACATTAATGCCAAACCAGATAAGCGTTCATGTGTCTAAGTTGAGCGACAATAAGATTTGTTTCTCTTGAGAGCAGAAAAAGTTCTTTCTACAGATGCTGATGCGCATAACGTAGTTATAAATAGCTAAGGAAGTTCCGGTAATCAGACAGTTTCACTTTCACTTTGTGATGATTCTGATTGGCTAGAGCAAAAAATAACCCATGAAACCGCATTAGTGTAGAGGTAACAATCGGTACATTATTTTGACGGGAATTTTTTAATGTCAAGGTCGTTAAACTAGATTCTGATAGAGGAAAAATGTACCGCTGGCTCCTAGAGGTTTCAATGTATAATAGTTATAACATTCACAAACGTTACAGTGGCCAGAGGAAAGCCTTGCTTTAATAAATGCAAATCAAAGCAAATAAATCATATTGGCCTACGAAATGTGTAATAGAATATTTGAAAATTTGTAATACATGTATAATAATTTTTTTAAAAAATAAAATAAATTATCATTATATAATATGTTCAGGCTACCGGCGGTAGCTGCGGTATCACAGAGAATACGCCACTGGTATAGAATATGAAAGCAAATCATTTAAATTATCCTTCTTTTTAGCGTTCACCCCGTTAAGTGGACGAGGACACGTTCTATCGCTAGTAAGCGACATAGCTACGTTACATGTAAACACATCCATCTGCTAAACGAGTAGATATCGCAACCTCCATCTGCTAAACGAGTAGATATCGCAACCTCCATCTGCTAAACGAGTAGATATCGCAACCTCCATCTGCTAAACGAGTAGATATCGCAACATCCATCTGCTAAACGAGTAGATATCGCAACATCCATCTGCTAAACGAGTAGATATCGCAACATCCATCTGCTAAACGAGTAGATATCGCAACATCCATCTGCTAAACGAGTAGATATCGCAACCTCCATCTGCTAAACGAGTAGATATCGCAACATCCATCTGCTAAACGAGTAGATATCGCAACATCCATCTGCTAAACGAGTAGATATCGCAACATCCATCTGCTAAACGAGTAGATATCGCAACATCCATCTGCTAAACGAGTAGATATCGCAACCTCCATCTGCTAAACGAGTAGATATCGCAACATCCATCTGCTTAACGAGTAGATATCGCAACATCCATCTGCTAAACGAGTAGATATCGCAACATCCATCTGCTAAACGAGTAGATATCGCAACATCCATCTGCTAAACGAGTAGATATCGCAACATCCATCTGCTAAACGAGTAGATATCGCAACAACGTTTATACTGACTACGGCCATTTTGGCCTACTTTTTACAATTTTAAACTGCCCAGGTTCTTTAACGTGCGCGACTGAACACGGGACCCCCTGTTTTTCGCCGCTTTCTCACTAACGAGAGACCAGGTACATTTTAGATTTGCGCAAGATAAATTTATTTTACATTTTAAAAGTAAAGTTCTGAGGCATGTTCGCGTAACAAGGAGTAAACAATAAAATCTCACCGTGTTAGGCCTCAACATGTGTAGATGATAGGGTCAGTGCTCTTTTTTGTTCTTAGTGCGACTTCCGGTCAATATGGCGGAGAGGCGGCATGAACCATTGAGGCACTGTCTGAAAAAGTGTTCCTTGTTGCAGTCCAGTTTGCTGCCGAGTTTAGTGCTCTGTGCACATCATGAGCTGTCCTTTTTATCCGGATGGTGTTTCTATATTCAGATTGCTTACGACGGATGATGATATATTATAGCGAAGAACAGTCCAGCTGCGTTCACTTTCGGTACTAATACGCCTTATGTCTTTTGGCGTGTACTGTGTTTGCTTTGATGGGGACTGCAGCTGCGTTTCTTTGTTTGGATTTCGATGAGATGTTAATTCGGATGATTCCACTGGCACGAGCTGTTGAGAAATTATGGATTGTTATTTGTTTACAGTCATACCGGGACCTTTGACTAACTACATCTGTGACTACTTGTTGTTCTTACTTTCTCCCAATTCAAGCAGCCAAGTATCCAAACCTTCTATTGCTGGGTACCTAGAAGCGTTAGAAACTCTGATCACTTTACGTTAAAGGTGAAGTCCAATTTCTTTTGTTATCTTTCTATCTGCGTCTACCCAAAGGACTACCGCTCTTCGTCATCCGCCTTAAATAGGCGTTAAGTGGCGTAGATACGCTGTGTTGTGACCTACATTCTATCTATCTATTGTCCTTTCGAGCCGAAGACGGCGCATAGGGCAGATCCACAATCTTATAAACAGAAACCTTGCGTGCCAAATTGGCACATATTGCGGAGATCACTGCTTCTAAAATCTATGGCTCTATAAGCCTATAAGCCTATATATGGCTTCTAGAATCTATGGCCATAACAATACTTTTTACAATGACAGCTTGTCAAGCCATCGATCAACCTCCTTAGTCGCCTCTTACGACATGCTTGGAAAGTCACAGTGTCACTATTCTTTACTCATAATGAGACCCCGGTAACACACAGGACCTACATTAAGCTGTGTTATTTCCGCCATTTCTGCTAAAATAATCCAACTTGTACCTGGTATTTTAGTTAGTACCATATTACTTTCCATCTTCAATCTCTACTCACTTGGTTAGATTGATTAGTTTATTTCCAGAGGCACCCGGTGAAGGAAGGAAGGGTCTTGATCAGCTACTGTTTCTGCTAATCCAGACGCATGTAATCGGCTGTTACCCGCAGACCTCATAGCCGTGGTAGCTGTAGAGGTGTCCTGGCCTCCAAATTAATTTCAAAAATGTTATTAATTTAAAATTACTCTTGTAAAAAAAAAAAAAAGTAAAGAGCCCCCGTCACGCCACGTGGAGTTTAGGGAATATAGTGTTAGTCGCCATAATTTTACAGATCTTCGGCACAGGATTTTTGGGGTAATATGGTCGGTATTACGCCCGTGCCGCTTTACTTTCCCAGAAAAAAATCCGGTACCCATTTAAGGTTGGGTGAACCCGGAAGCCGTCGGTTGGGATCGAACCCTACCTCCTGTCCGTTGTAGTCCAGTTCACTAACCACTGAGCTATCGCGGCTCCCAAATTACTCTTGTAGTTAAATAGAATAAGTGACATAGTACCCGGCAAAGGAAGACACAGCAAGAAAGGAAGAGAATGGAGTTCAAAGTCAGTGAATCAACAAGATTAATTCTGAATCGTCAGATTTCCAACAGCTGTCTTCGTTCTGGAGAAATAATGAAGCTAGGCGAAGCGATCAACTCTTTCTATAACCTTTAACCATGCCCGAGGAAGGGAGCCACGATAGCTCAGTGGTTAGTGAGCTGGACTACAAAGGACAAGAGGTCGGGCTCGATCCTGATCGACGACTTCCAGGTTTATACAGCCTTTAATGTTCACCATATTCCCTATAAGCCTATAAAAATGGTATGGTTAAAGCTTTACGTTATTAATAGACGACACAATTGAACGACGTTTCGGCTGAATGGACATTCAGCAGGAATAAACAACATACGCACACAGATACGTAAGTAAATAACATTCGCTCTACATAACTTCGCATTTTTATGCATTTCTTTGCCTTGATTCCGTTCAACAACTATATGGGCGTGGCTGCCTTTCGGATATAAATATCCGTCTTTGGCAAGGGTATATACCTTCTTCTTCTACAACATTTTCAGCTCCCTGTGGAGCATAGGTCTTCAACAAACACTTTCCAAGCCGTTCTGTTTCTTGCCATTTTTTAAAGATCAATCCGTGTCTTCCCCATCATCTTCATTTCTTCTTCTATCTGTCTTCTCCAAGAATTCCTTGATCTTCTTCCTTCTCTTTTTCCCTCGGGATTATAAAAAGCGCCCGTTGTATAATACTCTCAATTGGCTTCCGCAGTGTGTGTCCTATCCAGCGCCATTTCTTCGCTGTATCTCTTTATCCACTGATATTTAACTGGTACATTTCCATAATTCTATGTTAGTGATTTTGTCCTGCCATTTCCATCCTTTTATTCTGCGTAAGCATCCATTAATGAAGGTCTGTATCTTCATGATTGCCATTTTTGTTGTTCTCCATGTTTCACAGCCATATAATAAGACTGACTTAACATTGGAGTTGGACATTTTTATTTTAGTATTTAACCTAACTTCTTTGGATTTCCATATGTTTCCCAATACAACAAATGCCCTTTTTGCTTTTGATATCCTTATTTGTTTCATTTTCTATCCCTCCCTCTTTGTCTATATTACTACCCAGATATACGTCTAGTACAGGTATTTCTCTATTGCTATTTGGTTATTGCCAACTGTATTAATTCTCATATTGTTAGTCTTATCTCTATTAATCTTCAGTCCTAGCTGTTGTGATCTCTCATCAAGTATGTTCATTTTATCTTGCATCTGTTGATGGTTGTGTGATAAGAGAGCTATGTCATCAGCAAAGTCTAAATAATCAAGTTGCTTGGTCTGTAACCACTGGATTCCATTTCTGTTGTTTTGAGTTATTTTCATAATCCAATCTATGTCCAGTAGAAAAAGAATTGGAGACAGAAGGCATACCAGCCTTACTCCTGTTCTTATTTCAAATGCTTCTGTAAGCTGTCCTTCATGCACCACACTACATTTTGTTCCTTCATACATTGTTCTTATCAGGTTAATAAACTTTATGGGGATTCCGTAATGACTCAGCAACTTCCAAAGCATTCCTCTGTCTAAACTATTAAATGCCTTTTCGTAATCTATGAATCCGATATAAAGTGGGAACTGTAGTTCTAAACTTTGTTCAACTGTAATACGAAATGTTATTTGATCAGCACATGATCTGTTCTTCCTAAAACCTGCACAAAATAGATGAAAGAGAATTGATCAGATTTGTAATCAATATTCCCATGGCGGGCGTAGAAAAAGATTAACCACTTTCGTTAAACAAGTGGGAAGGTAGTCCGGGACCCAAAATGTTGCTCCGAAGTCGGATCTATTTAGAGAGGAAAGGCACAGATATCGCAGTTTGATGTAAACAAGAACACAATTATTCTGCGCTCAAATAACGAACTTATGTCATCACTTAATGAACACCCACAAGCAATGACGATGAAGAAGAGTGACCCTCGAGCAAATACAGCAGCAGTAGAAGAAGAAAGAGAAAGAAAGAAAGAAAGAGTGAGTCAGTGAAAGAAAGAACGAAAGAAAGACAATGAAAGAAAGAAAGAAAGATCCGAAAAAGGAGTATTCTTTTCGTACGCATCTTGTCATTCATTACATTCACTCGATGACTAAAGGATCACACCTCTTCATCATCCGCCCTTAAAGGGACGTTAAGTTGGCGTGTCTGCGTTGTGTTGTGGTTTGCAGTAAAACTGTTATATTTGCGCCTTTCGGTCCAACACATCCGACTTCAGCACAACGCATCTTGTCATTTCTAGACATTTTGATGACATCCTTCAAGTTTATCACTGCCATAACTAACAATTTATGATAAAACACGCACATGCGTCCATTGTTATACTTTATTTTTCACTTAGTTTAAACCAAATAAAAAAATAAAATAATGATAATAACAATTTATTTTCCTACCATTTCCTTCCACTGTCAAAATATAATATCCATCATCACTGTTATCAGTAAGTAATCTCCCATGTTATCACCGTCTTCGTGTGTAGCCAGTAAATATCACGTCACGGCACGCGAGGTTTATCATCACGCCACAGCATCTCTGCTGGCAGCAAACATCAATTTTAACAACCCTCAAGTCACGTGGGTAATTTATTAAAGGGAACACACCCCTCCCCAACCTCTACTCACATCACAAAGTCTCATGTTTTTTGCATAACGTTGCATTCATCACAGCCAGTCTGGAAGAATCTATGTCTCTAGCAAGGTCTCCCACAGAACGTTGCATTCATCACAGCCTGTCTGGAAGAATCTATGTCTCTAGCCAGGTCTCCCACAGAAGGTTGCATTCATCACAGCCAGTCTAGAAGAATCTCTGTCTCTAGCCAGGTCTCCCACAGAACGTTGCATTCATCACAGCCAGTCTGGAAGAATCTATGTCTCTAGTCAGGTCTCCCACAGAACGTTGCATTCACAAAAGATAGAGAATCTCTGTCTCTAGCCACGTCTCCCACAGAACGTTGCATTTATCACAGCCAGTCTGGAAGAATCTATGTCTCTAGTCAGGTCTTCAATAGAACGTTGCATTCACCACAGATAGAGAATCTCTGTCTCTAGCCACGTCTCCCACAGAACGTTGCATTTATCACAGCCAGTCTGGAAGAATCTATGTCTCTAGTCAGGTCTTCCATAGAACGTTGCATTTATCACAGCCAGTCTGGAAGAATCTATGTCTCTAGCCAGGTCTCCCACTTCAGCTGTCATGTTCACGGTCTCTTTGATGTCTTGAAACCACCTTCTTCTTGATCTGCCCCTGATGTGTCCGATTTGTTCTTTCCACCCTGTTGTCTCAACATTCATATATGGTGCAGAAACATGGACATTGGACAAGAAAACAGAACAAAAAATTGAGCCCTTTGAAATGTGGATTTATAGAAGAATAGGAAGATTTGGATGGGAAGAAGAGAAAACAAACGATGAAGTTTTAAAAGAACTAAAAATGAAAAGAGAACTACTAAACACAATTCAAACAAGATAAATGCGATTTTAAAAGACACAGCAGCCTACTAAAAGAAATCTTGTAAGGGAAAATACAAGGTAAAAGAGGCAGAGGCAGACCAAGACTAACATGGACAAATAACATCAAAATATTGACAACCTGCACTATCAAAGCAAGAGGCAGAGCGGAATATGGCGCTCCATGGTAGCCAACCTTCGATGCGGAGACAGGACTCAATGATGATTATGTTATGTATTTTGACGCGGTCGTAGCATTTCCTCTCTAGAATGGTGTTTTTGGCTAGTTCTTTTAAATGTTTCAGTATTTTTTTACTGTGCCCTCATTGCCCTTTTTCATTATTGAATGTATCTTAAGGATTTGTCTGTAGCATTTTGTTATGAGTAAATCGATTTTCGGGGGGACTGGTTGGTCTCGAGGCAAGACGCCGGCCTCGAAACAGAGAAGTTGTGGGTTCAAATCTCTCTGCGGCAACCACCTTTGGTCTCAGCAGCGAGGCCCGGTTTGAAACGTTAATTACTCATCGACGGTAAAAAAATATGAGTACCTCTGATGTCGGAGTTATCTGCCTGTGCGGTGAGGGACCCCTGTGCACACAGCTGCCAGGGAAAAAAATGGATTAACACGCAAGATTCAGTTCCTAGTCTCTAGGGACTTCGTCAGAGGTAAAAGCTGGTGAACGAAAAAAAAATAAATGTTCTTCCTTTCTGTTTGTGAGATTGTCCATGATTCACAACCACACACTCAATCCTCACCAACATGATGAAAGGGGACTCTTTTATTCTCTTTCTCTCTGGTGTCCATCCAAGGATTACTAAAGTAAATGATTGCCTCCATTGTGACCCGTCGTTAAAAAGACGTTAAATGGACGTAGATGCGCTGTGTTCGACTTTGCAGTAGAACTGTGATATTTGCGTCTTTCGACCCAACACATCCGACACCAGCACGGCATTTTTGAGTACCGCGTTGAGTTCCCGCTTCAGTCCTGCTCGCTTGGCCAGACTATACTGGTTCGTCTGTTTTAAAGACACTGCGAAGAGGTGGAGTAGGGTCTAATTGATTCTGGTTCACCGATCTTGATGTAAACTATCAGGTATGGTGGTTGGTTGCGTTCGCCAGATGACTAAAGTATTCTAGAGTATCGTGCTAGACTAGAATATTCCTCTTCATCATCCGCCCTTACAAGGACGTAGTGGACGTGTCTGCGTTGTGTTATGGTTTGCAGTATAACACCATCAGGTATGAGTCGATGACATCTCCCATTTCTGTTGCTGTTCGGACACTTTTATCTGAAATGTTTTTTTTTTAAATGAAAAATGTTAGGTTAAACGTTTCTGTTCACACGTCACAGCTTGTGGTGTTCGTACCCGCATTTTTCAATGATAAAGGGCAGGTTTTATAGCAGAGTGATAAACATCGAGGGCATAGATCTTCCCAATTGCAACATATGGTTATGAATTATGGACAACGTCGCAAAAAAAAAAATACGGTAAAAAAATGATCACAAAGTGTTCACATTTACCGTTCAGTCACCGAGTGTTCACATTAACCATTTAGTCACCGAGTGTTCACATTAACCATTCAGTCACCGAGTGTTCACATTAACCATTTAGGCACCGAATGATCACATTAACCATTTAGTCACCGAATGATCACATTAACCATTTAGTCGCCGAATGATCACATTAACCATTTAGTCACCGAATGATCACATTAACCATTTAGGTACCGAATGATCACATTAACCATTCAGTCACCGAGTGTTCACATTAACCATTCAGTCACCGAGTGTTCACATTAACCATTCAGTCACAGAGTGTTCACATTTACCGTTCAGTCACCGAGTGTTCACATTAACCATTTAGGCACCGAATGATCACATTAACCATTTAGTCACCGAATGATCACATTAACCATTTAGTCACCGAATGATCACATTAACCATTTAGTCACCGAATGATCACATTAACCATTTAGTCACCGAATGATCATATTAACCATTAATTCACCGAGTGTTCACATGAATCATCATGTCCAAGCTATCTGTCTAATTGTTTGTATGTTTGTCAAATCGATTTGCCTATCTACCTGTCTGAATGTATGTCTGATTAACATATATTTCACTCATTCTATGTTATGTCTGACACATCATTCTTCTATCGTCTAATAGTAGTAAAGTACCCCCGTCACTCCAAGTGGCGTATAGGGAAATATGGTGTTAGTGACCCTATATTTTACAGACCTTCAGCACATGATTTTTGGGGTAATGTGGTCAGTATTACGCCCGTGCTGCTTTACTTTCCCAGAAAAAATTCGGTACCCATTTAAGGCTGGGTGAACCCGGAAGCCGTCGGTTGGGATCGAACCCTACCCCTTGTCCTTTGTAGTCCAGTTCACTAACCACTGAGCTATCGCGGCTCTCTTTCGTCTAATATATCATTATATCTGTCTTCTGTCTGATATATCATTTTTTTCTAATTTCAGTCTGATATATCATTCTTTCTATTTTGTCTGATATATCATTCTTTCTATTTTGTCTGATATACCATTCTTTCTATATTCTGTCGGATATATCATTTTTTCTATATTCTGTCTGATATATCATTCTTTCTATTTTCTTACTCATATACCATTCTTTCTATCTTCTGTCTGATATATCATTCTTTCTATCTTTTGTCTGATATATCATTCTTTTACCTTCTGCTTGTCCAATATATCCATCAATCTGTCTTTCCTTTACCTTCTCCTCCCTATGCCCAACCTTTTGTTTAGACAATTGGTTTAGCAGCAACACGTGACTAACGGTTACGTCTGTCAGACTTGCTTTGTGTTAGCGGGAACTGTAAAACAAGACTGGCAACAACGTGTGCTTGCCGTGAATCAAAGTATCTACGCCCGTCTCTTATATTCTCTTCTCTATTACTAGTTACTGAAAGTTCAATAACAAATAAAACTACAGACATACAACCTCATATATACCCAGAGAGAGAGAGAATGAAGAAGAAGAAGAAAGAGAAATAGGCAGACAGACAGAAAGGCAGGCTGGCAGGCTGGCAGACAGGCAGATAGATAGATAGATAGATAGATAGATAGATAGATAGATAGATAGATAGATAGATAGATAGATAGATAGATAGATAGATAGATAGATAGATAGATAGATAGATAGATAGATAGATAGATAGATAGATAGATAGATAGATAGATAGATAGATAGATAGATAGATAGATAGATAGATAGATAGATAGATAGATAGATAGATAGATAGATAGATAGATAGATAGATAGATTTAGTGTGAGCTAGAAAGAGATAGTGTGAGAGGGAGAGAGAGAGAGAGAGGCAGACGGTAAGAATGAGAGACAGAGAAAGAGCAGACTTGCAATTGAATCGGGATGGCTCAATAAACACCAAATACTAAAGGTAAGAATAAGAAGTAAGATTGGCCCACCTGTTCATATTTTCCGAATGATTTATTGCTTGAGAAAAATGGAAGATTCGGCTGTGGAGGGGTAGCAGGTCCAAGTTTGTAGTCACTGAACGAGCATCTGTGTCTACGACTTCATGCCAGATTGGCCAAGAAAATAGGTTCTTTAGACTAGAAGTCGTGAGATATTGGTCCTTCTGTTCTTTTCTCCTTCTTCTTCTTCTTCTTAAAGTTAACCTGTAAGCATGAGTGTGTGGCTACAGAGCTACGATATCTGCGCTTTTCTATTCAATACATCCACCTTTGACCTGGATAGATTTGCTTTATAATTGTTGTCATGACAACAGCCATGTAGACCTACTATTTTCGACTTTTAACTGCCAAGTGTTCTTTAGTGTGCGGCAGTGCCAATAGAAACTCTTGTTTTCCACCGTTATCCAAGAGGGCTAGACATCGAATCTTACTAGCCAGAGAGGGCTAGACATAGAATCTCACTAGCCTGAGAGAGTTAGGCATAGAATCTCACTAGCCAGTGAGGGCTAGACATCGAATCTCACTAGATAGGGAGGGCTAGACATCGAATTTCACTAGTCAGAGATGGTTAAACATCGAAATCTCACTAGCCAGAGAGGGCTAGACATCGAATCTCACAGCCAAAGAGGGCTAGACATCGAATCTCACAGCCAAAGAGGGCTAGACATCGAATCTCACAGCCAAAGAGGGCTAGACATCGAATCTCACAGCCAGAGACGGGTAAAGGGATGAAGAAAACTACTGGTTCGACATGAAAAATTCCCACTCTTATGACGGGATTTGAACCCCGGACATTCCTGTATAGAGGTCGACGTCCGGACCACCCAGTTCCCGAGAACTCAAACAAAATTGCCCACAGAGAAGCTTGATCTTTAAAAATGTTGGTTCCGATTGCGAATGTAATTGAAACAAATAAGAAGCTAGAAGAAGTAACTGAGAAACCGCACATGATACAAAAAAATATGGCATCAAATTAACCAGATTTAAACACGTTGCAGCAATAAGTGCAATAAATAAAGACAAATAAAAATAGCTCACAAATTAAAAAGTATATCAAATTGCAAATTAAAGACAAATGTATCAATCTTCTCAACTTACTCTTATACCTCTTTGGGTGAGATCTTTAGATATATCTATCTTTATCTTTTCTGGAGGCCTGAGCTGAGGTCATACGATACTCCTGTAGAGCTTCCTTGTTGTTGTCCTTTCATTTTACTGTAAGCCGGTTCGAGCCGAAATGCTCGTATTTCTCTCCCTTTGTGTGTTTTGACTAGGATGACCACATGTGCCATTTTGAAGTTAAAAAAAAAAAAAAAAGTAAAGTACCCCCGTCACGCCAAGTGGCGGACAGAGTGCAAGATGAAGCACGAAAAAACAGATAGACGGGATAAAGGTTTTATTTTTAACAGCGTTTAGACACACTTAAGAATGAGACTACACCTAGAAGTGAAAGTAAAGTAAAGTACCCCGTCACGCCAAGTGGCGTATAGGGAATATGGTGTTAGTGACCATAAATTTTACAGACCTTCGGCACATGATTTTTAGGGTAATGTGGTCGGTATTACGCCCGTGCCGCTTCACTTTCCCATAAAAAAATCCGGTACCCATTAAAGGCTGGGTGAACCCGGAAGCCGTCGGTTGGGATCGAACCCTACCACTTGTCCTTTGTAGTCCAGTTTACTAACCACTGAGCTATCGCGGCTCCCTCTATTTTCAAGTGGATATTACAATTTTAGTTATTTTTAAAGTTATTTTTTTCTAGCATTTTTCTTTCCACCACGTCGTTTTATAAAAATGTCTGTTTTATTGTCCCCTTTTAATTATAACAATAAATTAACTTTAACATTCGTCAAATATAAACCATAACATATGGTATAAATAATAATCTTATATGAATATATGGTAATTTGCATCGTTTTCTTTTTCTTCTTTTTCATCCACCTGCTGTTGAATTGAAGAGCCGCACGAGAAAGGAGCAATACGTACAATCTTTTTTGCATTCATCCGATAGCTTCTAGAGAAATGAATAGTCATCTTCGTCATCAGCCCTTAAAAATATGTTATGGTTATGGTTATGGAAGGTATCACTGCAAACGAATTAAAATCCATAATTGCACAACATCACGTGCCAGTGGAATCATTCGAATTGCTAACTCATCTCCCAAACAAAGAGAGGTAACTGTAGTCCACATCATATCATTCCCAGCACACGCCAAAAGACATAAGGCGAAACCGCACAGAGAGTAAACACAGCCAACTGTTCCTTGTCGTACGGTATCATCATTCATCGTAAAAAATTGGAATGTCGAAACATGATCAAAAGGGCGTAACTGCGTTGTGTTTTGGTTTATTTGTTAATTTCGGCCCAAACATCCGGCTCCAGCACGACATTTTTGAGGTCCAGATTGATCGATTGTATTCGGAGACCCTTTAGAGGAGTAGAGTATGGTCTTGATCAGCTGTTGTTTGTCGATCCTGATTCATGCAGTCAACTATGGTCGCCGACCGCACTCAGCTCAGTTACTGGCCGTGCGTCTTGGCCCTGAAAGTACTGATGTCTGTAGATGTGTAGTTTGATTTTTTTTTTTTGTCACCTCACTTCTAGATGTAGCCGCGATAGCTCAGTGGTCAGTGAACTGGACTACAAAGGACAAGGGGTAGGGTTCGATCCCAATCGACGGCTTCCGGGTTCACCCATCCTTTAATGGGTACCGGATTTTTTTCTGGGAAAGTGAAGCGGCACGGGCGTAATACCGACAACATTACCCTAAAAATCATGTGCCGAAGGTCTGTAAAATTTATGGTCACTAACACTATATTCCCTATACGCCACTTGGCGTGACGGGTTACTTTACTTTACTTTACTTTCACTTCTAGGTGTAGTCTCATTCTTAAGTGTGTCTAAACGCTGTTAAAAATAAAACCTTTATCCCGTCTATCTGTCTTTTCGTGATTCATCTTGCACTCTGTCCTCATGCTTTGAGGCATAACGGTTTTGGCACTGTTTGGCCTGGCTTCATACTTACCAAGTGTCCGAACCATTTCGTTTATTGTGTATCTATACATTCCAGGAACGAATTAATTCTGATCTGTTCTCTGATTTTCATATTTGACATCTTTGCGTTGTTTATTTTCTTTATCGAAAATCTCATTTCGCAGGTTGTGATCTTCTTTGTTCGTGTTTTGTACTATGACCATGTTTTGTACTATGACCATGTTTTGTACTATAACCATGGTTTGTACTATGACCATGTTTTGTACTATGACCATGTTTTGTACTATAACCATGGTTTGTACTATGACCATGTTTTGTACTATGACCATGTTTTGTACTATGACCATGTTTTGTACTATAACCATGTTTTGTACTATAACCATGTTTTGTACTATAACCATGTTTTGTACTATAACCATGTTTTGTACTATGACCATGTTTTGTACTATGACCATGGTTTGTACTATGACCATGTTTTGTACTATGACCATGTTTTGTACTATGACCATGTTTTGTACTGTAACCATGTTTTGTACTATAACCATGTTTTGTACTATGACCATGTTTTGTACTATAACCATGTTTTGTACTATAACCATGTTTTGTACTATGACCATGTTTTGTACTATGACCATGGTTTGTACTATGACCATGTTTTGTACTGTAACCATGTTTTGTACTATAACCATGTTTTGTACTATGACCATGTTTTGTACTATGACCATGTTTTGTACTATAACCATGTTTTGTACTATAACCATGTATTGTACTATGACCATGTTTTGTACTATGACCATGTTTTGTACCATGACCATTGTTTTGTACTATAACCATGTTTTGTACTATAACCATGTTTTGTACTATGACCATGTTTTGTACTATAACCATGTTTTCTACTATAACCATGTTTTGTACTATAACCATGTTTTGTACTATAACCATGTTTGTACTATGACCATGTTTTGTACTATAACCAAGTTTTGCGTTGGTAACTTAAAGTCAGTATGAAAATGCTATTTATTATTTGTTTAGTAATGTACATAATCATGATAAAATGCATTATTGTTATCGTGGTAGTATACAGTCCATGTCAACGTCCACTTAAAATTGTGTTTGCGTGTTCTTTCGCTAAAGAAAACGGTAAGCACTATATGTTTATGTAATTAAACTTGTATTTGTATTATCTTATTTTTTATCATGAACAATGAAGATTACACAACCCCCGTCCGTCCCGTTTGCTGTCATCCCACTTCCCTGTTTGTGTGATCAGCCTAGTTTTGTGTAGAATAGAAAGAAACACAAGATATCTCATGTTGGGCTAAGGTTAACTTTGTCTCTGCACCTATTTCTAAACTTCTTTTATGTCCATTGTTTTCCCCTTTTGTAACCGCATTTCTAATTCCATCATTTCTCTTCACTGCAACAGTTTCCTTAAATACTCATATATATTTTTTATTGTCATAAATTTATGTTTCTAATGTGCGAGTGACCATTTTTGGTACTGATAGCATAGGATGGGAACAGGACTAATTTTTAACAAAACTTGTTTGTGCTGATGGGCACTGTTTTGTGCTGTAAGAGAGAAGCTAATTGTCTTAATATTTGATTTTTTTTTTAAAAATATATTGAGTACTAACACCACATTCCTTACAAGTCACGGCTCATAAGGCTATTTTTCTTTATTTCTTTCTTTCTTTTCTCCATTTTCTCTTTCATTCTCCTTTTCATTCTTTCTTTCGGCCTGTCTGTCTGTCTGTCTGTATTGTTCTTTCTTATTTTCCTTCCTTCCTTGCTTCCGTCCTTTTTCTTTCTTTCTTTTTTCTTTCTTCCATATTTTCTTTCAACCTCCTTTTCATTCTTTCTTTCGGTCTGTCCTTATTTCTTTCTTTCTCTTCATCATCATCATTATCATCTTCATCTTCTTCTCATTTACTTTCTATATTTTTGATTATAACAAAATGGCAACACATCTAAAATATCATCGTCCAACAGCTGTGCAATGTGAAGTTAATATTAGACGTCCCAAGATTATGGAGAATTGAAATGAAGCCAAGACAGCTAACAGGACGGCTTTATTTTCTTCATCTGCGATCATCACTCAATTAGACTGGGATTTCGAATTCTCTGACGAGGTCTGCTGCCTATTTCCGGGCTTCAGCTCTGACTGGCAGTTTCTTTCTCCCGTTGTTATCTCATTTTGATGTTTACATCGCCACGCAAAATGTTCTGGTGGTAATATGGGCAGTGTCAAGAGCCGTGTCAACTGGCCTAGGTGATTACGTCTCTTCACAACTTTCCTCCTCTACAGATGTTTATCATTTCTGTTGTTGACTTTCTACTACGCCATTTCCTTAAACTATCTCTTATATCTGTTGCTCTCTAACTCTTTGCTTTTGTTGTTTGCCGTGTCGGCTGGCTTAGGTGGTTACGTCATTTCACAACTTTCCGTATCTACAGAAGTCTATCATTTCTGTGTTTTTTTTTTACTTTCTACGCCATTTAATTAAAATATTTTTTCACCTGTTGCTCCCTAACTAATTTGCTTTTGTTGTTTGCAGAAACCATTCGAATAATGTTATATATATATATATATATATATATATATATATATATATATATATATATATATATATATAAAAACAGTAATTAAGCCAGGAGTAAAGAAATCTCAAATCTAAAAAAAAAATTATAAAAATGTACAACCCATTATTGATACTAGATTAATTTTTTTTTTAAATGTCAAAACTTGTCTTCTTTGTTATGTGCAGCCGATCCTGAATACCAGAGTGAATCATTGACAATCTTAATTTAAAAAAAAAAAAAAAAAACTATCTTTACGACACATAGTACCATTGCTGGTGTATGTCGGGGGGCAACGATAGAACCAGAGGGATAAAGGCCGCTTGGTCAAAGCAATCGCCACGACGTGTGAGACTCAGGATTTTTATTTCACCCCCCGATAGAAAAAATCCTTTCTGTCTACCGCGGGCTTGGAACACCGTACGTCAGCTTTTCAGCCAGCGAAACAATGGTTTTTGCCGCACGGTCACGCGCACCTCGACACAATCTTAATACAGGTAATAAAATCGATGTATGCCCAAAAAATGTAGTTTTACATAAAAATGTTGAGAATACCATGGACAGAAAAATAGAGTCACGATAATTTTGTAAATGAGACCAGAACAAACAAAGTATAACACTACAGCAAAATATAACTTGCTACTATCATCAAGAAGTATTAATATTTGTGAGCCGTGTAATGAGAAGTGAACAGCTGGAATATATTGTGGAACTAATAAAAATTGAAGGAAGAAGAAATAGAGGAAAGGGGTGGTCTTGAGGTAAGACTATGGTTTCTGGTTGAAAACGTCTCGGGTTTGAATCCAACAATAGATAGAGGGAATTGTTAAACTCGTGGTCGTATTTTCTTCTTGGCTTAACGCTCCTCCTGTTTCTGAGTAGTGATATCCGCTCTATAGTATATATATCTCTCTCTCTCTGATAAAGGGAGAAAAAAAGCAGTTGGTATCGTGAACACGATAAAGAAACATTTTGGCTGTTGAAAATCGAAGAGAGTATGCCAAAAATGGCCACACGCCGAGCAAAGTTGATAGGAAAAAATTAACTCCCCCGTCACGCCAAGTGGCGTATAGAGAATATGGTGATAGTGACCATAAGTTGTACAGACCTTCAGCACATGATTTTCGTGGTAACGTGGTCGGTATTACGCCCGTACCGCTTTACTTTCCCAGAAAAAAAAAACTGGTACCCATTTAAGGCTGGGTGAAGCCGGTAGCCGTCTGTTAGAATCGAACCCTACCGCTTGTCCTTTGTAGTCCAGTTCACTAGCCACCGAGAGCTCAACCAGTCCCACTTATAAAAGATTAACAACATCTCTATAATTCTTTCAGTTCTTGTTTATCCCATTCAGTCTTCCCAGTGAGTAATTCATCTTTGTCATCTGTCCCAATATTTCTTATCCATGTTTTTATTTGTATCAAGGTTGAGTCCCCATGTTTTTCTATGTCTTCCCTACTTCATCTTTCCTGTAGGCGCCACTAAAGAGCTTGTTTCGTAAAGCTCTACCCAAATCCACCATCTTTTTACATGTAATGTTTGCCACTATGGTTCCAATAGAATCAATCGAGGGCTCAGACAGACAATCAGTTAATGCCTAACTGTAAGACATTATGAAGCTATCACCTTCTATGTGCGAGGTTTCCAGTCTTTTCTTCGTTGTTATTTACAAGCAGACCGTGTTCTGGAACCGGGAGCGATAGCTCAGTGGTTTGTGAACTGGAAAAGAAAGGACAAGAGGTTGGGTTCGATCCTGATCGACGGCTTCCAGGTTCACCCAGCCTTAAATGAGTACCAGATTTTTTTTTCTGAGAAAACAAAGCGGCGCGGTGGTAATACCAACCACATTACCCCAAAAAAATCATGTGCCGAAGGTCTATAAAAATTATGGTCACTAACACCATATTCCCTATACGCCAATTGGCGTGACGGGGTCCTTTACCCTTTTTTCTTTATTTATTTACGTGTTCTAGAACCACCAGAAGAAAACAAGATAAAAGAGCTAACACGCGAGAACATTGGCTACTGTTTGCTTCCAGCTGTTTAAAACAAAAACATGGCGAATACAGTCCCATAGAAACTGTCGTTTTGGTATCAAGTGTAAGTGACTTCAATATAGTAAGCCTTAGCTTCATGACGTGGGTTAGTCAGTACCCGTCTTCGCTGCCTTTTCTCCCCAGAAAATATTAATGTTACTAATTTAATGAGGCAGGGTGGACCTATAAGATCTTTTATGTCGGGAAAAATTGTCGAAACTGACATTTTCTTCTTTTTTTTTTCTGGCATTCACCGGATGACTGCTAAATACATTGATATTCCTCTTTGTCATCCGTCCGTAAAAAAATGGACGTTACATGTGCGTAAATGCGTTCAGTCGTTGCTTGTTTGCGTCGGCAAAATACATCATGTGCCGTACCGGTTGGCGTTAGCGATCCTGTCCTTCCACAATCTTCTATCCACAGTGCATCGTATGAGTTCTGTTGTTGACTGTTTTCCATGCCATGACACCAAGCTATCCAGTATTTTCTCTCTCTCTCTCTCTCTCTCACTCTCTGTCGTCCGCGATCTCTCTTTCCTTTTATTTTGCCAGTTGTAACCAAGTATTCCAACTTTCCTCTTCTCATGATGTGCCCAAAAAATGTTGATTGCTTCTTTCTGATGTTTTTTAAGAGCTCACTTTTTGTGTTGGCCTCTTTGAGAACTTCCTCATTGGTCTTTTTAGCTGTCTAGGGGACTTTCAACATTCTTCTGAGAAATCCCATCTATGTGGCCTCTAATCGTCTTTTCATTTGTTTGTCTATTATCTATGATTCGCTTCCATAGGTCAGAATTGGTTCTATATAGCATCGATTAACTCATCCGACATCAGCTCGGCATATTTGACTACTGGGTTGTCTTCCAACTTGGATCCTTACTTGTTTGGTCAGACTAGACCAGTTTGTCTGTTTCTAGATGCACCGTGAAGAGGTGATGTAGGGTCTGGTTCACCAATTCTGGCGCAAGCCACCAACTATGAGTCACTGACAGCTGACATTGTCCGATGCTTCTCCTCCACTGGCATTTGAACCCCGTACTTTCAATTTGGCGGTCGAGTGCACTAACGCACAGCACCACCAGGTCTCCCCGTCTGCTTGTTCAGTATTAACCATTCTATTTGTATACAGTTTATTTCATTACGGAAGCCGCGATAGCTCAGTGGTTAGTGAACTGGGCTACAAAGGGCAAGGGGTAGGGTTCGATAAAACAGACGACTGCCGGGTTCACCCAACCTTAAAAATGGGTACCGGATTTTTTTTCTGGGAAAGTAAAGCGGCACGGGCGTAATACCGACCACATTACCCTAAAAATCATGTGCTGAAGGTCTGTAAAATTTATGATCACTAACACCAGCTTCCCTATACGCCATTTGGCGTGACTGGGGCTCTTTACTTTACTTTACTTTACTTCTTTACTTCTTTACTTTACTTTATTTTACTTTACTTTACTTTACTTTACTTTACGTTACGTTACGTTACGTTACGTTACGTTACGTTACGTTACGTTACGTTACGTTACGTTACGTTACGTTAGTTTGCTTTGCTTTGCTTTACTTTACTTTACTTTACTTTACTTTACTTTACTTTACTTTACTTTACTTTACTTTACTTTACTTTACTTTACGTTACTTTGCTCTGCTTTGCTTTACTTTACTTTACTTTACTTTACTTATTTCATTACATTACAATTTAAAATAAGAAACATCTAAAGTCACTTGACTGGTGGCTAAACCTTGTAGACGACAAGCAACCTTGAACCTATGTTTTATTTCTTATCAAGTATGAATGTATAGACAACACAATAGATAAAGAATGTCACTCTGAAACCTGAAGCGAACTCGATCTACGGCTCGGACTTTGTTGAGAAAAGAAAAATAAAACACGAGACACATACAATGACAGGACTTCCGCTTGGCTAGATCTGAAAAGAACTGGAGAATGTTGTACTCATGTCACATTGCCTGAACTGGGAAGACAAACATCGTGGGGACCTGCACAAAAGACAGAGAAGACTTAATGTCAAATAAGGTCGGGAAGAAAAGATCTTCCTGCACAGACACAATCACTTGAGACAAACACATACAGGTGATTATATTTTAAATGTGCAAAAAGACGCAGCCAATCGCGTCAGAAAATATGAATGCGCACATGTGTTAAGCATATAAACTACTTTGGTAAAGGAATGAATCTCAAATTGTACAGATACGGTCTAAATATATATTTTTTTATTTAATAAACGGCGTGTCTTGGTAGAGCAGCGGTTGGTGAAATGTCTACAGCCTGATAGAAATAGGTCGGGTTTGATCCCGATAACAATATCCTTTTCTTCATCTTCTTCTTCTTCTTCTTCTTAGTATTATGTTATTTATTATTATTATATTAATATTATTATATTAATATTATTATTATTATTATTATTATTATTATTATTATTATTATTATTATTATTATTATATTGAGCCGCGATAGCTCAGTGGTTAGTGAACTGGACTACGAAGGAAATGTGGTAGTGTTCGATCCCAACCGACGGCTTCAGTGTTCATCCAGCCTTAAATGGGTACCGGATTTTTTCTGGGAAAGCAAAGCAGCACGGGCGTAATACTGACCACAGTACCCCAAAAATCATGTGCTGAAGATATGTAAAATGTAGGGTCACTAACACCATATTCCCTATACGCCACTTGGCGTGACGGGGGTACTTTACTTTACTATTATTATATTATTATTATATTATTATTATATTATATTATTATCATTATTATTAATATTATATTATTATCATTATTAGTATTATATTATTATTCATCCCACAAATCTGGGGACACCACTGACAGATTCCGTCAGCCTTCCCACATTTATCTCTATCCTGTTACACTTCAGGACTGCAAGATCGAAACTTGTCCATTCTTTGATGTTATCCCCCCATCTCTTTCTTCGCTTACCTCTTCTTCTTCATCTTTCCACCATTCCTTGTATGATGGTCTTTGCTAGTCCAGACGATCGAGATATGTGACCAAATTATTACATTTTGCGCATCGTCATAATAGTCACACAACAATTCATCATGTACTCCGAATGTTTGTATTTTCTTTGCGAAATTCTTGATATCTGGTACGATCCAAGTAAGAGATGTTCAAAATCCAACAATAACATTTTACCTCCATAGCGTGTATTTTTTTCTGTAGCTCCACATTAAGGGCCCATGATTCGCAAACGTATGGAAAACCTGATATAACAAGTATGCAGATCAATTTGAAAGCGAAGTGTAATGTTCTGATCTTTCCAAACAGGTTTTGGCTTTGCAAGGACTGCTGTAATGTGCGTGTTCTATAGCTTGTTTCATAAGTTGTGCCCAACTTTTAAAATCAATATCTTTTAAACCGCTTTTTGTATTTTTTTTTCAAAATTTGCATGTAAAGTTATAATGATTAGAACCCAACAGGGAATTAATTTCATTAAAAACAAACATTTGGTTATTATTATTGCTTATTTGATTTATATAAATTTATAACGACCCATTGATGTAGTCAAAACTTAGTGTTTACAGTATTTAAGTTAAAAATAGCGATGACAAATCTATACACTGTCAAATTTACGATTTTTCACGCTTTAAACGTGAGTTGTCTGACACAATTAGACACTTGTATAAAACACGAGGCATTGTGTGTTCCATTTCCGTTCATTCATAGGTGTAGACGTGGAACGCTAACATTTATCATGAGTATTAAAATGAAATTCTGCAGTTTACAAAACATCGCAATAAAAATGTATTACTATTTTTGCAAAGAGGCTAAACGAGGAAGATTATTTCATTCTTTAGAAAACCCTGAGAATAGGACAAGACACATTTTGGATTTATCTAAACGGTCATTTAATCGCTGGATTCAAGCACGTGACCGTCAATGTTCAAAATATAGAAAATCACAAGGAAGAGCAAAAATGTTGGATAATTTCGACAGTGAACTTATTAGAAGTGAAATTCGCAAAATGTTGGGTATGAATGAAACTGTTACAATAAGAAAATTAAAAGTATCGCTGAAAAAGAACAACAGTATTGAAATATCAAAGTCTACATTATGGAGGAATGTGAGAGCTGCAGGCTTTACATTCAGAAAGTATTCCAATGGACGAAACATCATCTGTGAGAAGCCACATATAGTAGTCATGAGAAGCAAGTACTTACGTGAAGTAAAAGAGGTGCGCAAGCAAGGTTATGATATTGTGTACTTGGATGAAACATGGATCAATGCTCACCACACTAACCAAAGGGAATGGCAGTCATCAGATGGAAAGATTAAGAGATTAATACCTAGCAGCAAAGGACAGCGCTTGATAATTGCTCATGCAGGTAGTCGACAACAAGGACTAATACAGAATGCAGAGCTCATTTTTCTTTCAAAATCCATAGACAATCGGGATTATCACTCTGAGATGAATGGTCACATATTTAGACATTGGATTGAAAATTCTGTTCTCCCATCACTAGATCGACCATCTTGCCTAATAATGGACAATGCAGCGTACCACAACAATGTTGCACTTGAAGATAAAGTCCCGACGTCATCCAGTACAAAAGATGCTATTAAGATATCGCTCACAAAGGAGCACATACAATTTAATAACATGTACTTAAAACCTGAATTATTATCTCTAGTAAAGCAAAAACAGAGGACAAAGATTTTTTCAAATAGATAAGATTATCCAAGAGCACGGTCATATAAGTTTGAGGCTGCCACCTTACCATGCTCATTTAAATCCAATAGAACTAATCTGGGCAAAATTAAAAGGACAAGTGGCAGATGAAAATACAACATTCAAAATATGCGATGTAAAGACTCTTGCTAATCTCGCTTTATTAAATATAGACAAAGATTATTGGGCTAAATGTGAAGACCACGTCTTAAAACAGGAAGAGGAATATTGGAAAAATGATGGTTTGTGGAATGTTCAACCCCAAACAGTTATTAATCTTTTAGACTCGTCTGATTCAGAATGAAAGTATATAGCCCCCACAATGTTGGCCCCTATATTACCTTAAATTAGTTCAACAAACGGTCCTTTTCAGGACCACACAATTATGAAAATTGGACATACAGGTATACCTTGATATTATCGTCCGTCCTCGAACTGAGCAGACAATAATTCTCCTGGTGTTTTGTTTTATCCAGTTATTTCCCCATTACGGCCACGCCTTTACCTAGTGAAAATTAATCATAGACCAGCAACTACGGTAATTTCTATTCTTTAGGGCTTCACAATTTACAATTTTGACAAACATCAAAGAAATATCGCCGCTTTAAGAAAACTGCAGCTGCAAGATATATGTTAAATATACATTTAAAGGGTCTTTTGCATTCTAATAACATTTGGAAAATTTCAAAAGTATTTAACAAAGGGTTAGAGAGTAATAGCGTTTTGAAGTTGGGCAAATGATTTGAAACGAGCTATAGCTGGTATTTCAGGTGTTTAGTCTTCATCGCTGACAGTTGATCCTAACTTGTTTAATGTGTCAATTGTTACTAGATCTTTTGTCCATTCATTTTGATTTTTGTAACAATGTCCACAAGATTATTAGTTATCAGTTTTTCTTGTTTTTTTTTTCCAGCATTGATCTCTATACCACATACAGCAGATGTTTTATATCTACATTGATCTCCATACCACATACAGCAGATGTTTTATATCTACATTGATCTCCATACCACATACAGCAGATGTTTTATATCTACATTGATCTCCATACCACATACATCAGATGTTTTATCTACATTGATCTCCATATCACATACAGCAGATGTTTTATCTACATTGATCTCCATACCACATACATCAGATGTTTTATCTACATTGATCTCCAAGCCACATACAGCAGATGTTTCATGTACATTGATCACCATACCACATACATTAGATATTTAATCTACATTGATCTCCAAGCCATATACAGCAGATATTTTATCTACATTGATCTCCAAGCCATATACAGCAGATGTTTTATCTACATGGATCTCCAAGCCATATACATCAGATGTTTTATCTACATTGGTCTCCAAGCCATACACATCCGATGTTTTATCTATTCGTTGCATCAAGTCTGTTTAGTTCTTGTTCTCTTCCGACTAAATAGCTTAAGTTGGTACCGCAATTTTTCAGGGTAAGTAGAAACGGCACTGACGTAAGACATCCATCAATCTACCACACACAACGAGACAATAATAATATATTAGACATCCATCAATCTACCACACACAACGAGACAATAATAATATATTAGACATCCATCAATCTACCACACACAACGAGACAATAATAATATATTAGACATCCATCAATCTACCACACACAACGAGACAATAATAATATATTAGACATCCATCAGTCTACCACACACAACGAGACAATAATAATATATTAGACATCCATCAATCTACCACACACAACGAGACAATAATAATATATTAGACATCCATCAATCTACCACACACAACGAGACAATAATAATATATTAGACATCCATCAATCTACCACACACAACGAGACAATAATAATTTACTAGACATCCATCAGTCTACCACACACAACGAGACAATAATAATATACTAGACATCCATCACTCTACCATACACAACGAAACAATAATAATATACTAGACATCCATTATTATATCACACACAACGAGACAATAATAATATACTAGACATCCATCAATCTATCACACACAACGAGACAATAATAATATACTAGACATCAATCATTCTATCACACACAACGAGACAATAATAATATACTAGACATCCATCAATCTATCACACACAACGAGACAATAATAATATACTAGACATCCATCATTCTATCACGTACAACGAGACAATAATAATATACTAGACATCCATCATTCTATCACGTACAACGAGACAATAATAATATACTAGACATCCATCAGTCTACCACACACAACGAGACAATAATAATATATTAGACATCCACCACACACAACGAGACAATAACAATATACTAGACAACCATCATTCTATTACACACAACGAGACAATAATAATATATTAGACATCCATCAATCTATCACACACAACGAGACAATAATAATATACTAGACATCCATCATTCTATCACACACAACGAGACAATAATAATATATTAAACATCCATCAATCCACCACACACAACGAGACAATATTAATATACTAGACATCCATCAATCCACCACACACAACGAGACAATAATAATATACAAGACATCCATCATTCTATCACACACAACGAGACAATAATAATATACTAGACATCCATCAATCTACCACCACACAACGAAACAATAATAATATACTAGACATCCATCAATCCACCATACACAACGAAACAATAATAATATACTAGACATCCATTATTATATCACACACAACGAGACAATAATAATATACTAGACATCCATCAATCTAGAACACACACGAGACAATAATAATAGACTAGACATCCATCATTCTATCACACACAACGAGACAATAATAATATACTAGACATCAATCAATCTATCACACACAACTAGACAATAATAATATACTAGACATCCATCATTCTATCACACACAACGAGACAATAATAATATATTAGACATCCATCAATCTACCACACACAACGAAACAATAATAATATACTAGACATCCATCAATCCACCATACACAACGAAACAATAATAATATACTAGACATCCATTATTATATCACACACAACGAGACAATAATAATATACTAGACATCCATCAATCTATCACACACAACGAGACAATAATAATATACTAGACATCAATCATTCTATCACACACAACGAGACAATAATAATATACTAGACATCCATCAATCTATCACACACAACGAGACAATAATAATATACTAGACATCCATCAATCCACCACACACAACGAGACAATAATAATATATTAGACATCCATCAATCTATCACACACAACGAGACAATAATAATATACTAGACATCCATTATTATATCACACACAACGAGACAATAATAATATACTAGACATCCATCATTCTATCACACACAACGAGACAATAATAATATACTAGACATCCATCATTCTATCACACACAACGAGACAATAATAATATACTAGACATCCATCATTCTATCACACACAACGAGACAATAATAATATACTAGACATCCATCAATCTATCACACACAACGAGACAATAATAATATACTGGACCTCCTTCAATCTATCACACACAACGAGACAATAATAATATACTGGACCTTTGAATCTCTGTTGATCTGACATTTGTGTTATTGTTATCAACAAGTATAACCTGGAAATCATACCTTAAGCCGGCGGCAAGTCTAGTTTTCAAACACCTTTTACTATCTTGAAACACACAAGTGTACCTGGGCACGTTTTGATCGGGGGGGGGGGGGGGGGAATTTTTTGTGTTCACGCATGTATATATGTCTTTATTTGAATATGTATATATACTATGAATATGTATGAATATCTTTCTGCGTTTCCCTCTTTGCTTTCTTGCTTGAAGTTTGCATGAAGGTTTTCACTTGAGCTGCAGGCTGCTTACGTTTCATAATTGGTACTATTGAATATGCAGGTATACATGCCCTGGCCATTCTTACTGTCAGTACGACTCAAATTGATAGGCTGGAGAAAATACAAAATGAAGCCATGCGCATTATCCTGGGATGTACGAGGGACACTCCCTGTGTAGCAATGAGGTATCTTCTTGACTTTCCAACCATGTATGACAGAATCAAGATCTGGAGAGCACAAGCATACCTGAAGATTAGTACAGATACAAAGCATCCATTGCACCATGTGCTCAACACAGAGAAAGGTACCAGGCTAAAAAGAGGCAAATCATGGGTGGGCCGAGCAGAAGATGTCATCAAACAGGTCTGTGTGCTTACCAATATCCGCGTTGGTGAGGAGTGGATACCGGTTCCTACGTCATTCAAGGGGGATTTCTCATGTATTGTCACACTCGACAGTAAAAGTAGGGAACAGAACCCGGTCGTGGTTAATGCTGAGGTCAACGGTCTCATCTGCGATAACACCGATGAGAAAGATGCAGTCATCTATACAGACGGATATGTAAGACGACACGAAAGAAGTGCATGGGCATTTACAGCACGCTCGGCAGGCAGAATAGCCAAGGAAGACAGTGGTGCATACGCCATGACCACGAGTAGCATGACAATGGAGGTGATGGCAGTGACCAAGGCATTCAAATGGTTAGAGTCACAAGACTACACCCACACATGTATACTGAGTGATTCGATGAGCATGATAAAAAAAAGTGGAGGCGGGCTTTGTACGCATGCAATGGGTAAAGTCGTTGCAGAAATCCAAAATACGTAAGGTCACCTTTGTCTATGTCCCTGGACATGCGGGAGTACGGGGAAATGAGAGAGCGGACAGGTTGGCTAGCTGCGCTGTCGTTGAGGACGGTCAACCGATGGATCGGGCGGACATCATCAATGCCCTCCGAGATGTGGGAAGAGCACAGGACTTCGACAAACACAGATCCACGTCACTTCTTCGGATGATGGAAATGGGAGTTAAGATGGGCACAGCCAGAAATGAGAAACTTGGTGGCCGTGTAAGAAGACTTATCAACCAACATAGAACTGGAGTCATCAGTCGCTGGACACTGAGGGAATTGCTGAGGAGGGGATCTGAGCACCTATGGACATGTTCGGAGTGCAATGATGATGACCCGCAAATAACTCAATGCAGGTATACAGAAGAATTTTGAGAATACCATGGACAGCTAAGAAGAGTAATGAAGATGTTCTGAAAGAGGTCAAAGCAAAAAGAGAGCTAATTTCCAATATTAGGAAGAAACAATCATCATTTTTTGGCCATGAAATGAGAAGGGAACAGCTGGAATATATTGTAACAACTGGAAAAATTGAGGGAGGAAGAGATAGAGGGAAGCAAAGAGAAAAAATAACAGACAGCTGAAGAGAATGGCTTGGCAGAAGGTCAACAACAGAATTGATAAATAGCTGCCGAGATCGAAAGTTGTGGAGAGACATGATCACCTACGTCAGTAGGTCCGGTATTTGATGATGATGATATATATATATATATATATATATATATATATATATATATATATATATATATATATATATATATGTATATGGTGTAACTAATTACCTTTTTTTTCTTCTCCCGTTTTAGAGTTTATGAAGCCTCGGTTGTACTATAACGGCTTGATATTTTAATATGCATGCCTTCCGCTAATTAGCTATTCTGTAGAACCAACTGCTTCTTGTCTTACTCCATTCGTGCTGTCAAGTTTGCAATCACCTACTTGACAAGTTTTCGGCTGGGACTAGACACTTCTCGCCTTTCATTGTAATCCTACCTGCGCATATTCCAATTTTGGCGCCTTGCGATCAAATGCTTGTGCGAGTTAGCCACACTTTAACACGTTCTACATTCAGATCCGGAATTAAACTTCGTGTTCGGAGACGACACCATTCATGTCGCGAGCAGCCGCGTGTGTACCAGGACTATTACGATTGTTTCCGGGAACGATATCTTTTTTCCGAATTATCACGAAATGGGCCGAAACAACTTAAAATCGTTTCCCGAACTATCACGAAGTATACCGAATAATCACAAAGAGTTGGTGAGACTCTCGAACTGTCATGAAGTGTGCTAGAGATTTATTGCATTTAGTTTATTCTTTCTATGATACACGATATTATAAATAGACGACAACAAAGAGAAGTAATACTGAACACAGCACGCCAACTCGATCCCTTAGTTTCATTGTAACCTGGGTTCGCCGACACGTTGTTTCCCCATTTGTATGCCAGTTCCATTAGACAAGAAAACAGAACAGATAATTGAAGCCTTTGAAATGTGGATATAGAAGACTAGGTAGAATTGGATGGAAGGAAAAGAAAACAAACGATGAAGCATTAAAACAACTAAAAATGAAAAGAGAACTACTAAACACAATTCAAACAAGACAAATGCGATTTTTGGGCCATGTTAAAAAACACAACAGCCTACTAAAAGTAATCCTGGAGGGGAAAATACAAGGTAAAAGAGGCAGAGGCAGACTAAGACTAACATGGACGAGTAAAATCAAAAGATGGACAAAACAGCCTATGACAACCTGCACCATCAAAGCCAGAGACAGAGCAGAATGGCGCTCCATGGTAGCCAACCTTCGTTGCGGAGATGACATTCGATGATGATGATGCCAGTTCTGCATTTGTTCGAATATAGCTTGTTTTCCATACAGTCTTTGAACCCATTGAGCGATTTGTGTATAAGTTGTCAGAAAATAAAGAAATCCAGGAAGACACACGCGCAAATTTGGAAATGAAATGTATAAGAAAAGCTGTAATGAAGCTTAAAAAAGAAGAGATAAGATTAGAAACGTGGCCCGATTGAAAATGATGGGTTTAATGCAGTAATACCAGCTATCAACAATATTGAATAACAAATAATCAAATTACCCCAAAAATCATGTGCTGAAGGTCTGTAAAATATAGGGTCACTAACACCATATTACCCTATACGCCACTTGGCGTGACGGGGGTACTTTACTTTTTTTTAATACTAAATAATCAAATGGTTTGGGCAACTGACTAGAATGAAACGTAAGCAGCCTGCAGCTGAAGAGAAAACCTTCATGCAAACTTCAAGCTAGAAAGCAAAAGGGAAACCCAGAAAGATATGAACTTAAAGAAACTGAAACAGCGAAGGCCAGATAATTACGCATTCCACCTTGCTCCGACGCTACGGGAAACATGAGCCGCAGGATTAACGAAAGGACTTTCTTTTTTTTTAAACCCAAGGTCTCATTGACCGAAAATGAGAGTTAAAATAAGAAATAACGACGATAACTTTCTCTTATTTATGTATAACATATGCAACATATTTTCTCTCTTACTGTCATATCTATTAAAGATATGTTGGCATATCAACACTAAATTAATATTATATATCCGCTTATCTCAAGATTCCTGTTGTCCATAAAAAAGATGCAGCAAGTATTGCATATATAATAATGCAACAACTAGAGAAGTGTAAATTACATATCGAAGACTGTCGATCATAGTGATAGGACAATGCAACTGGAACGACAATGTCTGGTTACAGATCAGGAATACAGCAAAGGCTTGCTGCACTTAACTCACAAGCTACATTTTTTTTTTCGTTCGCCAGCTTTTTACCTCTGACGAAGTCCTTAGAGACTAGGAACTGAATTTTGCGTGTTAATCCATTTGTCCCTGGCAGCCGTGTGCACAAGGGTTCCTCGCCGCACAGGCAGATAACTCCGACTTCGAAGGTACTCATATTTTTTCCGTTGATAAGTAATTGACGTTTCAAGCCAGGCCTCGCTGGTGAGACCAGTGGTGGTTGCCGCAGAGAGAAATCATAAATAAAAATCCCAACCGGTGTAGCCGGGATTTGAACCCACAACCTCTCTGTCTCGAGGCCGGCGTCTTGCCTCCAGATCAACCAATCGTCCCCCCTCACCCGCCCGCAGTGTGTGGTCCTATTCAGCGCCATCGTCTTTGCTGTATCTCTTTATCCACTAGTATTTGCCTGCTACATTTCCATAATTCTATGTTAGTGAATTTGTTCTGCCATTTCCATCCTTTTATTCTGCGTAAGCATCCAATAATGAAGGTCTGTATCTTCATGATTGTCAATTTTGTTTTTCTCCATCTTTCACAGCCATATAATTATCATTATCATCATCAAGTACCGGGCCTGCTGGCGTAGGTGATCATGTCTCTCCACAACTTTCGATCTCGGCAGCTATTTATCATTTCTGTTGTTGACCTTCTGCCAAGCCATTCTCTTAAGCTGTCTGTTATTTTTTCTCTTTGCTTCCCTCTATCTCTTCGTCCCTCAATTTTTCCAGTTGTTACAATATATTCCAGTTGTTCTATTGTCATTACATGACCAAAAAATGACGATTGTAACTTCCTAATATTGGAAATTAGCTCTCTTTTTGCTTTGACCTCTCTCAGAACATCTTCATTGCTCTTCTTAACTGTCCACGATACTCTCAACATTCTTCTGTAAAACCACATTTCTACAGACTACAGTGATTTTCTTATCTGTTGTCCTATTGTCCATGATTCGCATCCATATGTTAAGACTGGCTCTACGTAACATTCAAGAACTCTTTTTCTTGTTTCTATTGTCAAAAATGGATTGCATAGTATCTTCCTCATTTGTTGGAAAGCTGCTTTTGCCTCTGCATCTCACCTCTTTTGTACAGCTTCCGTCTGAGGTTAACAAAGTTCCCAAATATTTAAATTCATTTACCTGTTTTAATATTGTTCCACTTGTCTTTATTTTGCACTGAGGTGATGTATTTTTCTTTATTACCATTACCTCTGTCTTTTTGCTATTATAATAGCATATAACAGGATTGACTTAACAGTGGAGTTGAACATTTTTATTTTCGTATTTAACCTAATTTCTTTGGACTTGCATATGTTTCCCATATACATTTTTCAATGCAAGTTATCTATGTTTATTTTTCGCAGTCACCTCTTAACTAAACCGGTACATGATCAACTAGAAACACCTGGTAGAACTATTTGAAAATAGTGTCGATAATCGATACGAGAATTCAGATACAAGAAGTGATGCGATTCAGCTGCTACATCCGATTTTAGAATGTGAGTTTTTGGTTTCTTTGATTCTAGAATATTGTACCTGCCAAGATTGCCAGGGTTCAGTGAAAGTTTCAGAGCCACACCATGGATTTCTTTAATGCTGATCAAAATATTCAGGCTTGATAAGGGTATTTCCTAGAAAACAGTGATGTAATAGGCAAGAATTCTCTTGAAGAAGCAGAGCAACTGTGCACGACTTGTGATATTCCAGTTGGGAGACGGCGGAGAAAGAAGAAAATGCTTGGAGAAACAGCAGAGGATCTAGGGTTCACGGCAGAGAGTGTAGGGTTCACGGCAGAGGATCTAGGGTTCACGGTAGAGGATGTAGGGTTCACGGCAGAGGATGTAGGGTTCACATCAGAGGATATAGGGTTCACGGCAGAGGATGTAGGGTTCACGGCAGAGAATGTAGGGTTCACGGCAAATGATGTAGGGTTCACGGCAGAGGATGTAGGGTTCACGGCAGAGGATCTAGGGTTCACGGCAGAGGATGTAGGGTTCACGGCAGAGGATGTAGGGTTCACATCAGAGGATCTAGGGTTCACAGCAGAGGATCTAGGGTTCACATCAGATGATCTAGGGTTCACGGCAGAGGATGTAGGGTTCACGGCAGAGGATGTAGGGTTCACATCAGAGGCTCTAGGGTTCAGAGCAGAGGATCTAGGGTTCACGGCAGAGGATGTAGGGTTCACGGCAGATGATGTAGGGTTCACATCAGAGGATCTAGGGTTCACGTCAGAGGATGTAGAGCTCATGGCAGAGGATGTAGAACTCATGGCAGAGGATATAGGGTTCACGGCAGAGGATGTAGGGCTCACGGCAGAGGATGTAGGGTTCACGGCAGAGGATGTAGGGTTCACGTCAGAGGATGTAGGGCTCATGGCAGAGGATGTAGGGTTCACGACAGAGGATGTAGGGTTCACGTCAGAGGATGTGGAGCTAACGGCAATGATTTAGGGCTCACGGCAGAGGATGTAGGGTTCACGTCAGAGGATGTAGGGTTCAAGTCAGAGAAAGTAGGGCTCTCGGCAGAGGATGTAAGGTTCACGGCTGAGAATGTAGGGCTCACGTCAGAGGATGTAGGGTTCACGGCTGAGGATGTAGGGTTCACGGCTGAGGATGTAGGGTTCACGGCAGAGGATGTAGGGATCACGGCAGAGGATGTAGGGTTCACGTCAGAGGATGTAGAGCTCACATTAGAGGATGTAGAAATCATGGCTGAGGATGTAGGGCTCACGTCAGAGGATGTAGAGCTCATGCCAGAGGATGTAGGGCTCACGGCAGAGGATGTAGAGCTCACGACAGGGAATGTAGATCTCATGGCAGAGGATGTAGAGCTCACGACAGAGGATGTAGAGCTCATGGCAGAGGATGTAGAGCTCACGACAGAGGATGTAGATCTCACGACAGAGGATGTAGAGCTCACGACAGAGAATGTAGAGCTCATGACAGAGGATGTAGAGCTCACGACAGAGGATGCAGATCTCACGTCAGAGGATGTAGAGCTCACGACAGAGGATGTAAAGCTCACAGCAGAGGATGTAGAGCTCATGGCAGAGTATGTAGGGCTCACGGCAGAGGATGTAGAGCTCTTGGCAGAGGATGTAGGGTTCCCGGCAGAGATGTATGGTTCACGGCAGATGATGTAGGGTTCACGGCAGAGGATGTAGGGTTCACGGCAGAGGATGTAGGTCTCAAGGCAGAGGATGTAGAGCTCATGGCAGAGGATGTAGGGCTCACGGCAGAGGATGTAGAGCTCACGACAGAGAATGTACAGCTGATGGCAGAGGATGTAGAGCTCACGACAGAGGATGTAGAGCTAATGGCAGAGGATGTACAGCTCACGACAGAGGATGTAGAGCTCACGACAGAGGATGTAGAGCTCACGACAGAGGATGTAGAGCTCATGACAGAGGATGTAGAGTTCACGACAGAGGATGTAGATCTCACGTCAGAGGATGTAGAGCTCACGACAGAGGATGTAGAGCTCACGACAGAGGATGTAGAGCTCATGGCAGAGGATGTAGAGCTCACGACAGAGGATGTAGATCTCACGGCAGAGGATGTAGAGCTCACGGCAGAGGATGTAGAGCTCATGGCAGAGGATGTAGAGCTCATGGCAGAGGATGTAGAGCTCATGGCAGATGATGTAGAGCACATGGCAGAGTATGTAGGGTTCACGGCAGAGGATGTAGAGCTCATGGCAGAGGAGGTAGGGTTCACGGCAGAGATGTATGGTTCACGGCAGATGATGTAGGGTTCATGGCAGAGGATGTAGGGTTCACGGCAGAGGATGTAGGTCTCAAGGCAGAGGATGTAGAGCTCATGGCAGATAATGAAGGGCTTACGGCTGAGGATGTAGAGCTCACGACAGAGGATGTAGAGCTCACGACAGAGGATGAGAGAGCTCATGGCAGAAGATGTAGAGCTCACATTAGAGGATGTAGAAATCATGGCTGAGGATGTAGGGCTCACGTCAGAGGATGTAGAGCTCATGCCAGAGGATGTAGGGCTCACGGCAGAGGATGTAGAGCTCACGACAGGGAATGTAGATCTCATGGCAGAGGATGTAGAGCTCACGACAGAGGATGTAGAGCTCATGGCAGAGGATGTAGAGCTCACGACAGAGGATGTAGATCTCACGACAGAGGATGTAGAGCTCACGACAGAGAATGTAGAGCTCATGACAGAGGATGTAGAGCTCACGACAGAGGATGCAGATCTCACGTCAGAGGATGTAGAGCTCACGACAGAGGATGTAAAGCTCACAGCAGAGGATGTAGAGCTCATGGCAGAGTATGTAGGGCTCACGGCAGAGGATGTAGAGCTCATGGCAGAGGATGTAGGGTTCCCGGCAGAGATGTATGGTTCACGGCAGATGATGTAGGGTTCACGGCAGAGGATGTAGGGTTCACGGCAGAGGATGTAGGTCTCAAGGCAGAGGATGTAGAGCTCATGGCAGAGGATGTAGGGCTCACGGCAGAGGATGTAGAGCTCACGACAGAGAATGTACAGCTGATGGCAGAGGATGTAGAGCTCACGACAGAGGATGTAGAGCTAATGGCAGAGGATGTACAGCTCACGACAGAGGATGTAGAGCTCACGACAGAGGATGTAGAGCTCACGACAGAGGATGTAGAGCTCATGACAGAGGATGTAGAGTTCACGACAGAGGATGTAGATCTCACGTCAGAGGATGTAGAGCTCACGACAGAGGATGTAGAGCTCATGGCAGAGGATGTAGAGCTCACGACAGAGGATGTAGATCTCACGGCAGAGGATGTAGAGCTCACGGCAGAGGATGTAGAGCTCATGGCAGAGGATGTAGAGCTCATGGCAGAGGATGTAGAGCTCATGGCAGATGATGTAGAGCACATGGCAGAGTATGTAGGGTTCACGGCAGAGGATGTAGAGCTCATGGCAGAGGATGTAGGGTTCACGGCAGAGATGTATGGTTCACGGCAGATGATGTAGGGTTCATGGCAGAGGATGTAGGGTTCACGGCAGAGGATGTAGGTCTCAAGGCAGAGGATGTAGAGCTCATGGCAGATAATGAAGGGCTTACGGCTGAGGATGTAGAGCTCACGACAGAGGATGTAGAGCTCACGACAGAGGATGAGAGAGCTCATGGCAGAAGATGTAGAGCTCACGACAGAGGATGTAGAGCACATGTCAGAGGATGTAGAGCACATGGCAGAGGATGTAGAGCTCATGGCAGAGGATGTAGAGCTCATGACAGAGGATGTAGAGCTCACGACAGAGGATGTAGATCTCACGTCAGAGGATGTAGAGCTCACGACAGAGGATGTAGAGCACATGGCAGAGGATGTAAAGCTCACGGCAGAGGATGTAGAGCTCATGGCAGAGTATGTAGGGCTCACGGCAGATGATGTAGAGCTCATGGCAGAGGATGTAGGGATCACGGCAGAGGATGTAGAGCTCACGACAGAGGATGTAGAGCTCATGGCAGAGGATGTAGAGCACATGGCAGAGGATGTAGAGCTCATGGCAGAGGATGCAGAGCTCAAGACAGAGGATGTAGGGCTCACGGCAGAGGATGTAATGCTCACGGCAGAGGATGTAGAGCTCATGGCAGAGGATGTAGGACTCACGGCAGAGGATGTAGGTTTCATGGCAGATGATGTAGGGCTCACGACAGAGGATGTAGAGCTCATGGCAGAGGATGTAGAACTCATGGCAGAGGATGTAGAGCTCATGGAAGAGGATGTAGAGCTAATGGCAGAGGATGTAGAGCACATGGCAGCGGAAGTAGAGCTCATGGCAGAGGATGTAGGGTTCACGGCAGAGATGTATGGTTCACGGCAGATGATGTAGGGTTCACGGCAGAGGATGTAGGGTTCACGGCAGAGGATGTAGTTCTCAAGGCAGATGATGTAGAGGTCATGGCAGAGGATGTAGGTCTCACGGCAGAGGATGTAGAGCTCACGACACAGGATGTAGAGGTCATGGCAGAGGATGTAGAGCTCACGACAGAGGATGTAGAGCTCATGGCAGAGGATGTAGAGCTCATGGCAGACGATGTAGAGCTCACGACAGAGGATGTAGAACTCACGAAAGAGGATGTAGAGCTCACGGCTGACGATGTAGAGCTCATGGCAGAGGATGTAGGACTCACGGCAGAGGATGTAGAGCTCACGACAGAGGATGTAGAGCTCACGACAGAGGATGTAGAGCTCATGGCAGAGGATGTAGAGCTCATGGCAGAGGATGCAGAGCTCATGACAGAGGATGTAGGGCTCACGGCAGAGGATGTAATGCTCACGGCAGAGGATGTAGAGCTTATGGCAGAGGATGTAGGACTCACGGCAGAGGATTTAGGGCTCATGGCAGATGATGTAGGGCTCCCGGCAGATGATGTAGAGCTCATGGAAAAGGATGTAGAACTCGTGGCAGAGGATGTAGAGCTCATGGCAGAGGATGTAGAGCTCATGGCAGAGGATGTAGAGCTCATGGCAGAGGATGTAGAGCTCATGGCAGAGGATGTAGAGCTCATGGCAGAGTATGTAGGGCTCACGGCAGAGGATGTAGAGCTCATGGCAGAGGATGTAGGGTTCACGGCAGAGATGTATGGTTCACGGCAGATGATGTAGGGTTCACGGCAGAGGATGTAGGGTTCACGGCAGAGGATGTAGGTCTCAAGGCAGAGGATGTAGAGCTCATGGCAGATAATGAAGGGCTTACGGCAGATGATGTAGAGCTCACGACAGAGGATGTAGAGCTCACGACAGAGGATGTAGAGCTCACGACAGAGGATGTAGATCTCACCACAGAGGATGTAGAGCTCACGACAGAGGACGTAGAGCTCACGACAGATGATGTAGAGCTCATGGCAGAGGATGTAGAGCTCATGGCAGAGGATGCAGAGCTCATGACAGACGATGTAGGGCTCACGGCAGAGGATGTAATGCTCACGGCAGAGGATGTAGAGCTCATGGCAGAGGATGTAGAACTCATGGCAGAGGATGTAGAGCACATGGCAGAGGATGTAGAGCTCATGGCAGAGGATGTAGAGCTCATGACAGAGGATGTAGAGCTCACGACAGAGGATGTAGATCTCACGTCAGAGGATGTAGAGCTCACGACAGAGGATGTAGAGCACATGGCAGAGGATGTAAAGCTCACGGCAGAGGATGTAGAGCTCATGGCAGAGTATGTAGGGCTCACGGCAGAGGATGTAGAGCTCATGGCAGAGGATGTAGGGTTCACGGCAGAGATGTATGGTTCACGGCAGATGATGTAGGGTTCACGGCAGAGGATGTAGGGTTCACGGCAGAGGATGTAGGTCTCAAGGCAGAAGATGTAGAGCTCATGGCAGAGGATGTAGGGCTCACGGCAGAGGATGTAGGGCTCACGGCAGAGGATGTAGAGCTCATGGAAAAGGATGTAGAACTCGTGGCAGAGGATGTAGAGCTCATGGCAGAGGATGTAGAGCTCATGGCAGAGGATGTAGAGCTCATGGCAGATGATGTAGAGCTCATGGCAGAGGATGTAGATCTCATGGCAGAGGATGTAGAGCACATGGCAGAGGATGTAGGGCTCACGGCAGAGGATGTAGAGCTCATGGCAGAGGATGTAGAGCACATGGCAGAGGATGTAAATCTCACGGCAGAGGATGTAGAGCTCATGGCAGAGTATGTAGGGCTCACGGCAGAGGATGTAGAGCTCATGGCAGAGGATGTAGGGTTCACGGCAGAGATGTATGGTTCACGGCAGATGATGTAGGGTTCACGGCAGAGGATGTAGGGTTCACGGCAGAGGATGTAGGTCTCAAGGCAGAGGATGTAGAGCTCATGGCAGAGGATGTAGAGCTCATGGCAGAGGATGCAGAGCTCATGACAGAGGATGTAGGGCTCACGGCAGAGGATGTAATGCTCACGGCAGAGGATGTAGAGCTCATGGCAGAGGATGTAGAACTCATGGCAGAGGATGTAGAGCACATGGCAGAGGATGTAGAGCTCATGGCAGAGGATGTAGAGCTCATGACAGAGGATGTAGAGCTCACGACAGAGGATGTAGATCTCACGTCAGAGGATGTAGAGCTCACGACAGAGGATGTAGAGCACATGGCAGAGGATGTAAAGCTCACGGCAGAGGATGTAGAGCTCATGGCAGAGTATGTAGGGCTCACGGCAGAGGATGTAGAGCTCATGGCAGAGGATGTAGGGTTCACGGCAGAGATGTATGGTTCACGGCAGATGATGTAGGGTTCACGGCAGAGGATGTAGGGTTCACGGCAGAGGATGTAGGTCTCAAGGCAGAAGATGTAGAGCTCATGGCAGAGGATGTAGGGCTCACGGCAGAGGATGTAGAGCTCACGACAGCGGATGTAGAGCTCATGGCAGAGGATGTAGAGCTCACGACAGAGGATGTAGAGCTCATGGCAGAGGATGTAGAGCTCATGGCAGAGGATGTAGAGCTCACGACAGAGGATATAGAGCTCACGACCTTGGATGTAGAGCTCATGGCAGAGGATGTAGTGCTCACGACAGAGGATGTAGATCTCACCACAGAGGATGTAGAGCTCACGACAGAGGATGTAGAGCTCACGACAGAGGATGTAGAGCTCATGGCAGAGGATGTAGAGCTCATGGCAGAGGATGCAGAGCTCATGACAGAGGATATAGGGCTCACGGCAGAGGATGTAATGCTCACGGCAGAGGATGTAGAGCTCATGGCAGAGGATGTAGGACTCACGGCAGAGGATGTAGGTTTCATGGCAGATGATGTAGGGCTCACGGCAGAGGATGTAGAGCTCATGGCAGAGGATGTAGAACTCATGGCAGAGGATGTAGAGCTCATGGCAGAGGATGTAGAGCTCATGGAAGAGGATGTAGAGCTCATGGCAGAGGATGTACAGCACATGGCAGCGGAAGTAGAGCTCATGGCAGAGGATGTAGTGTTCACGGCAGAGATGTATGGTTCACGGCAGATGATGTAGGGTTCACGGCAGAGGATGTAGGGTTCACGGCAGAGGATGTAGTTCTCAAGGCATATGATGTAGAGGTCATGGCAGAGGATGTAGGTCTCACGGCAGAGGATGTAGAGCTCACGACACAGGATGTAGTGGTCATGGCAGAGGATGTAGAGCTCACGACAGAGGATGTAGAGCTCATGGCAGAGGATGTAGAGCTCATGGCAGAGGATGTAGAGCTCACGACAGAGGATGTAGAACTCAAGATAGAGGATGTAGAGCTCACGGCAGAGGATGTAGAGCTCATGGCAGAGGATGTAGGACTCACGGCAGAGGATGTAGAGCTCACGACAGAGGATGTAGATCTCACGACAGAGGATGTAGAGCTCATGGCAGAGGATGTAGAGCTCATGGCAGAGGATGCAGAGCTCATGACATAGGATGTAGGGCTCACGGCAGAGGATGTAATGCTCACGGCAGAGGATGTAGAGCTCATGGCAGAGGATGTAGGACTCACGGCAGAGGATGTAGAGCACATGGCAGCGGAAGTAGAGCTCATGGCAGAGGATGTAGGGTTCACGGCAGAGATTTATGGTTCACAGCAGATAATGTAGGGTTCACGGCAGAGGATGTAGGGTTCACGGCATAGGATGTAGTTCTCAAGGCTGATGATGTAGAGGTCATGGCAGAGGATATAGGTCTCACGGCAGAGGATGTAGAGCTCACGACACAGGATGTAGAGGTCATGGCAGAGGATGTAGAGCTCACGACAGAGGATGTAGAGCTCATGGCAGAGGATGTAGAGCTCATGGCAGAGGATGTAGAACTCACGACAGAGGATGTAGAACTCACGAAAGAGGATGTAGAGCTCACGGCAGAGGATGTAGAGCTCATGGCAGAGGATGTAGGACTCACGGCAGAGGATGTAGAGGTCATGGCAGAGGATTTAGAGCTCACGACAGAGGATGTAGAGCTCATGGCAGAGGATGTAGAGCTCATGGCAGAGGATGCAGAGCTCATGACAGAGGATGTAGGGCTCATGGCAGATGATGTAGGGCTCACGGCAGAGGATGTAGAGCTCATGGAAAAGGATGTAGAACTCATGGCAGAGGATGTAGAGCTCATGGCAGAGGATGTAGAGCTCATGGCAGAGGATGTAGAGCTCATGGCAGATGATGTAGAGCTCATGGCAGAGGATGTAGAGCTCATGGCAGAGGATGTAGAGCACATTGCAGAGGATGTAGGGCTCACGGCAGAGGATGTAGAGCTCATGGCAGAGGATGTAGGGTTCACGGCAGAGATGTAGTGTTCACGGCAGATGATGTAGAGCTCACGGCAGAGGATGTAGGGTTCACGGCAGAGGATGTAGGGTTCACGTCAGAGGATGTAGGGTTCATGGCAGAGGATGTGGAGCTAACGGCAGATGATGTAGGGTTCACGTCCGAGGATGTAGGGTTCACGGCAGAGGATGTAGAGCTCATGTCAGAGTATGTAGAGCTCACGGCAGAGGATGTAGAGCTCATGGCAGAGGATGTGTGGCTCACGGCAGAGGATGTAGAGCTCATGGCAGAGGATGTAGGGTTCACGGCAGAGATGTAGGGTTCACGCAGATGATGTAGAGCTCACGGCAGAGGATGTAGGGTTCACGTCAGAGGATGTAGGGTTCACGGCAGATGATGTAGGGTTCACGGCAGAGGATGTAGGGTTCACGTCATAGGATGTAGGTCTCACGGCAGAGGATGTAGGCTTCACGTCAGAGGATGTAGGGTTCACGTCAGAGGATGTGGAGCTAACGGCGTTGATTTAGGGCTCACGGCAGAGGATGTAGGGTTCACGGCAGAGGATGTAGTTCTCAAGGCATATGATGTAGAGGTCATGGCAGAGGATGTAGGTCTCACGGCAGAGGATGTAGAGCTCACGACACAGGATGTAGTGGTCATGGCAGAGGATGTAGAGCTCACGACAGAGGATGTAGAGCTCATGGCAGAGGATGTAGAGCTCATGGCAGAGGATGTAGAGCTCACGACAGAGGATGTAGAACTCAAGATAGAGGATGTAGAGCTCACGGCAGAGGATGTAGAGCTCATGGCAGAGGATGTAGGACTCACGGCAGAGGATGTAGAGCTCACGACAGAGGATGTAGATCTCACGACAGAGGATGTAGAGCTCATGGCAGAGGATGTAGAGCTCATGGCAGAGGATGCAGAGCTCATGACAGAGGATGTAGGGCTCACGGCAGAGGATGTAATGCTCACGGCAGAGGATGTAGAGCTCATGGCAGAGGATGTAGGACTCACGGCAGAGGATGTAGGGCTCATGGCAGATGATGTAGGGCTCACGGCAGAGGATGTAGAGCTCATGGAAAAGGATGTAGAACTCATGGCAGAGGATGTAGAGCTCATGGAAGAGGATGTAGAGCTCATGGCAGAGGATGTAGAGCACATGGCAGCGGAAGTAGAGCTCATGGCAGAGGATGTAGGGTTCACGGCAGAGATTTATGGTTCACAGCAGATGATGTAGGGTTCACGGCAGAGGATGTAGGGTTCACGGCAGAGGATGTAGTTCTCAAGGCTGATGATGTAGAGGTCATGGCAGACAGAGGATATAGGTCTCACGGCAGAGGATGTAGAGCTCACGACACAGGATGTAGAGGTCATGGCAGAGGATGTAGAGCTCACGACAGAGGATGTAGAGCTCATGGCAGAGGATGTAGAGCTCATGGCAGAGGATGTAGAACTCACGACAGAGGATGTAGAACTCACGAAAGAGGATGTAGAGCTCACGGCAGAGGATGTAGAGCTCATGGCAGAGGATGTAGGACTCACGGCAGAGGATGTAGAGGTCATGGCAGAGGATTTAGAGCTCACGACAGAGGATGTAGAGCTCATGGCAGAGGATGTAGAGCTCATGGCAGAGGATGCAGAGCTCATGACAGAGGATGTAGGGCTCATGGCAGATGATGTAGGGCTCACGGCAGAGGATGTAGAGCTCATGGAAAAGGATGTAGAACTCATGGCAGAGGATGTAGAGCTCATGGCAGAGGATGTAGAGCTCATGGCAGAGGATGTAGAGCTCATGGCAGATGATGTAGAGCTCATGGCAGAGGATGTAGAGCTCATGGCAGAGGATGTAGAGCACATTGCAGAGGATGTAGGGCTCACGGCAGAGGATGTAGAGCTCATGGCAGAGGATGTAGGGTTCACGGCAGAGATGTAGTGTTCACGGCAGATGATGTAGAGCTCACGGCAGAGGATGTAGGGTTCACGGCAGAGGATGTAGGGTTCACGTCAGAGGATGTAGGGTTCATGGCAGAGGATGTGGAGCTAACGGCAGATGATGTATGGTTCACGTCAGAGGATGTAGGGTTCACGGCAGAGGATGTAGAGCTCATGTCAGAGTATGTAGAGCTCACGGCAGAGGATGTAGAGCTCATGGCAGAGGATGTAGGTCTCACGGCAGAGGATGTAGGCTTCACGTCAGAGGATGTAGGGTTCACGTCAGAGGATGTGGAGCTAACGGCGCTGATTTAGGGCTCACGGCAGAGGATGTAGGGTTCACGTCAGAGGATGTAGGGTTCACGTCAGAGGAAGTAGGGCTCACGGCAGAGGATGTAGGGCTCACGTCAGAGGAAGTAGGGTTCACGGCTGAGGATGTAGGTTTCACGGCTGAGGATGTAGGTTTCACGGCAGAGGATGTAGGGTTCACCGCAGAGGATGTAGGGTTCACGTCAGAGGATGTAGGGTTCACGTCAGAGGATGTAGGGTTCACGTCAGAGGATGTAGGATTCACGTCAGAGGATGTAGGGTTCACGTCAGAGGATGTAGGGTTCACGTCAGAGAATGTTTGGTTCACGTCAGAGGATGTAGGGTTCACGTCAGAGTGTGTAGGGTTCACGTCAGTGGATGTAGGACTCACGACAGAAAAAGAAGCGATGCTACTAATGAAAAGAATGATTGACAAAATATACACAGAAATGGGAGGCAGGTTGGAGGAGTAAAGGCAAAAGATGCATAGAGATGCGAAGCTATTGTAAAGCTGATGGTAATAACGGTTTTAAATTTGGCGTTCAAGGAAGATATAACAGGAATCATGAAAAAAGGCACCCAATCAGACATAGAAAAAAACACGTAGCAGAAAAACACATACACGATACCTACCAACAGGACTCTTGGTCCCACATATACACAGATGGCTCTGCTACAAATGCCACCAGAAATGGAGGGGGTGGTGTGTTCTTGACGCTGAATAACCAGGACGAGATCACCAAGTCAATAGCTACTGGGAAATTCTCAAACAACTTTAAAGCAGAAACTGAGACTATCAGAGATGCTGCAACACTGGCTACTCAACACAAAAATAACATGCACAATAAATTGGTGATTCTGACTGATGCACTGTCAGTTCTATCAGCTCTAAAAAGCCCCAACAACAATGAACTAGATGACTTGAGAACAACCCTGGACCAACTATGCAATAACTTCCAGAGAGTAGTCATTCAGTGGATACCATCACGCTGTAATATACACGGGGACGAACGGGGACAAATTAGCTAAAGAGGGATGGAGATTACCACAAGAGAACCATCCGCTCAGTTATGATGAAGCCAAATCCATCCTCAAGGGTCAGTTCCATGAAAATTAGAAACGAGAACACCCAAAGCATAACGAGAGTGACTGATACCACCAACTATCAAGGAGGGATCAAGTCATCATACTTCGCCTACGCACTGGCCACAATAGAATTAGAAATCACATGTTCACCAAATTCAAAATAGGTACAACCAGCCTATGCCACTGTACACTGGACAATATGACTACAAAACATGTTCTACAGGATTGCCCCCAGTACACAGACCTGAGAAAAGCAATGTGGTCCACGCCCACCTCCCTGGAAGAAAAATTATATGGGGCAATCGATTCGCTTAAACGGACAGCTGACTTCATGAGAGAGTCTGGAATCCTACTCTGATTGATTCTTGATCACAAAGAGAGAGAGAGAGAGAGAGAGAGAGAGAGAGAGAGAGAGAGAGAGAGATAATTCGGCGTTCTTTTAGACATAAAGGAACTGATATCCACAACTAATGAAAATAGCGTGGGACAGAGATGCATTTTTCTGAGAAGCTTTGATGATACAGACTTGAGTGGCTCGGAGATGTTCAGTGAAATCATGGACTGCTGAATGCTACTCAAGTCAAATGCTGATGTTAAGTTTTTGGCACCAGAGGACCTGCTTCGCTTCATTGTGCAATATGGGGATGATGTATTTCCAAACCTAAGAGCTGGTCTTCAGATCTTACTGACTGTTGCAACATCCATTGCCAGCTGTGAAAGGTCTTAATAATATGTTATACTGATCTTGTCCTACATGAGATCATCCATGGGACAGGAAAGATTGTCAGCCTTGGCTCGGCCGAGTGTGGAACGGGAGGTTACTGACAGAAGACATTTTGTGAACTAATCGATAAATTTGTGGCAGCAAATGCAAGGAGAACTTCTCTTTGAAGCGACATAATTACACACAAAGCATTACATCAAACTATTTATTTTATCTTATGTTAACTTTTCAGGTTATTATATCTAAAGTAACGATTAAAATTTTTGCAATGTTATATATGACTACATTAATTCTACATTAATTTTTTAAAATGCATTTTTGATTCTTGATTCTGTCCTTCTCTATTATTCAATTATATCTTCAAAGTACCATTGTTGCCTTCATTATTTTACTTGTCTCATCCTCTTTATACGCTTAAAAATATGCCACGAAATGCAGGTTTCCATGTTCTCAAACTCAACCATTTCTGGGAAAGCATGACGGGCTCCCTGTGGCTTACACGTTGTCCCAAGAGAGCCAGGAGTTGGGCGCGAAAACTGACTTTGCCTCCGGGCGCTGAAATCCCTAGCTACGCCTCTGGTCATTTGCAAAATGTTGCACTCATCACTGTCTATTTCTATTTCTTCTTCTTTTCTTCTTCTTCTTCTTCCTCCTTTTCTTCCTCTTCTTCTTCTGCTGCTTCTTCTTCCTCTTCTTCTTCTGCTTCTTCTTCTTCCTTTTCTTATTCTTCTTCTTCTTCTTATTCTTCTTCTTCTTACTCTTCTTACTCTTCTTCTTCTCCTCCTTCTTCTTCCTTTTCTTCCTCTTCTTACTCCTCTTCTTCTTCTGCTTCTTCTTCCTTTTCTTCTTCTTCTTATTCTTCTTCTTCTTCTTCTTCTTCTTACTCTTCTTCTCCTCCTCCTTCTTCTTCCTTTTCTTCTTCTTCTTACTCTTCTTCCTCTTCTTCCTCTTCTTATTCTTCTTCTTCCTCCTCTTCTTCTTCTTCTTACTCTTCTTCTTCTTCTTCTCCTTCTTCTTCTTACTCTTCTTACTCTTCTACTTTTCCTTCTTCTTCCTCTTCTTCCTCTTACTCTTCTTCTTCTTCTCCTTCTTCTTCCTCTTCTTCTTCTGCTTCTTCTTTCTCTTCTTACTCTTCTTTTTTTCTTTTTTCTTCTGCTTCCTCTTCCTCTTCCTCTTCTTCTTCTGCTTCTTCTTCCTCTTCTTACTCTTCTTTCTCTTCTCTTCTTCTTCTCTTCTCCTTCTTCTTCCTCTTCTTCTTCTTCTTCCTCTTCTCCTTCTTCTTCTTCTGCTTCTTCTTCCTCTACTTACTCTTCTTTTCCTCTTCTTCTGCTTCTTCTACCTCTACTTACTCTTCTTTTCTTCTTCTTCTGCTTCTTCTTCCTCTACTTACTCTTCTTTTTCCTCTTCTTCTGCTTCTTCTTCCTCTACTTACTCTTCTTTTCTCCTTCTTCTGCTTCTTCTTCCTCTACTTACTCTTCTTCTTCCTCTTCTCCTTCTTCCTCTTCTGCTTCTTCTTCCTCTTCTCTTCCTCTTCTGCTTCTTCTTCTGCTTCTTCTTTAACGGTACCTCACCGCATCTCCCAGCTGGTCTCTCCTTTTAACGGTGCCTCGCTGTACCTCCCAGCTGGTCTCTCCTGTTAACGATACCTCACTGTACATCCCAGATGGTCTCACCTATTAACGGTACCTCACTGCACCTGTCAGCTTGTCTCTCCTTTTAACGGTCATTCACAGCATCTCCCAGCTTGTCTCCCCTGTTAACGGTACCTCACTGCATCTCCCAGCTGGTCTCTCCTTTTAACGGTACCTCGCTGTACCTCCCAGCTGGTCTCACCTATTAACGGTACCTCACTGCACCTGCCAGCTTGTCTCTCCTGTTAACGGTCACTCACAGCATCTCCCAGCTTGTCTCCCCTGTTAACGGTACCTCACTGCGTCTCTCAGCTTGTCTCTCCAGTCACAGGTACCTCACTGCATCTCCCAGCTGGTCTCCTCCGTTAACGGCTCCTCGCTGCACCTCCCAGCTGACCTCCATGTTAACGGCACCTCACTTCAAGTACAAAGTTGATGAGGCAGACCAAGACTAAAATGAACGTAACATAAATAAATATACGGACAGCTTAACCTATGACAAAGTGCACTCTCAAGACAAGAGACAGTAAAATGGAACTCCATGGTAGCCAACCTTCGATGTGGAGACGGTAGTCAACCTTCGATGTGGAGACGGTAGCCAACCTTCGATGTGGAGACGGTAGTCAACCTTCGATGTGGAGACGGTAGCCAACCTTCGATGTGGAGACGGTAGTCAACCTTCGATGTGGAGACGGTAGTCAACCTTCGATGTGGAGACGGTAGCCAACCTTCGATGTGGAGACGGTAGTCAACCTTCGATGTGGAGACGGTAGTCAACCTTCGATGTGGAGACGGTAGTCAACCTTCGATGTGGAGACGGTAGCCAACCTTCGATGTGGAGACGGTAGTCAACCTTCGATGTGGAGACGGTAGTCAACCTTCGATGTGAAGACGGTAGCCAACCTTCGATGTGGAGACGGTAGCCAACCTTCGATGTGGAGACGGTAGTCAACCTTCGATGTGGAGACGGTAGCCAACCTTCGATGTGGAGACGGTAGTCAACCTTCGATGTGGAGACGGTAGCCAATGAAAGAACGTCATAGTTTATTGTTCGTATATTTATCTGATATCAATAATTAATTACTTATATACAGTCATCATCAAGTACCGGGCCTGCTGGTGTAGATGATCACGTCTCTCCAGAACTTTCGATCTCGACAGTTATTTATCATTTCTGTTGTTGACCTACCAAACCATTCTCTTAAGCTGTCTAGTATCTTTTCTCTTTGCTTCCCTCTATATCTTCGTCCCTCAATTTTCCCAGTTGTTACAATATATTCCAGCTGTACTCTTCTCATTACATGGCCAAAAAATTATGATTGTTTCTTCCTAATATTGGAAATTAGCTCTATTTTTGCTGTGGCCTCTTTCACAACGTTTTCATTACTCTTCTTAGCTGTCCTTGGTATTTTAAACATTCTTCTGTAAAACCACATTTCTACAGACTCCAGTGATTTCCTGGAAACCTTATATACATTAAAAGGCCCCCCCCCCCCCCAAAAAAAAAAAAAACCGGAAAATTATGTTATAAAGCATTACACATACACAGTATAAAAGTAAGAAATATGGCAGAAATGTTATGAGAATTGTTTGATTTCCAACATAAAACCTTGTGTTTATTATCAAACTACAGGTGTATGTTCTACACACGGCTCGAGGCATCGGTCCCAGACACCGTAGTAATGTTGGAACTCTTGGAGTGGAACCAGTTTCAGCTTGTCCGTTATGTTTCTGAGTGTTGCCCACAGTTGTCATATAGTGAGTGATCTTTCAGGTAAAGCAGTTGTAGCAGGAGTAGTAGCAAAAGTAACGGCTGTAGTAGTTATAATAGTAGTAGTAGTAATACTGGTAGCAGCAGCAGCAGTAACAGCACCAATAGTAATAGAAGTAGAAATAATAGTAGCAGTAATAGCAATAGTCGTAGTACTAGTAACAGTAGCAGTAATAGCAGTAGTAGTAGTAGTAGTAGTAGTAGTAGTAATAGTAGTAGTAGTAGTTGTTGTAGTTGTATCAGTATCAGTAGTAGTATCAGTAGTAGGGTTTGTTGTATCAGTAGTAGTAGTAGTAGAAGAAGTAGTAGTAGTATCAGTAGTAGTAGTATCAGTAGTAGTAGTAGTAGTATTATCAGTAGTAGTAGTATCAGTAGAAGTAGTATCAGTAGTAGTAGTATCAGTAGTAGTAGTATCAGTAGTAGTAGTAGTATCAGTAGTAGTAGTATCAGTAGTAGTAGTATCAGTAGTAGTAGTAGTAGTATCATGTGTAGTAGTAGAAGTAGTAGTAGCAGTATCAGTAGTAGTAGTAGATGTATCAGTAGTAGTAGTAGTAGTAGTAGTAGTAGTAGTATCAGTAGTAGTAGTATCAGTGGTAGTAGTATCAGTGGTAGTAGTATCAGTAGTAGTAGAAGTAGTAGTAGTAGTATCAGTAGTAGTAGTAGTATCAGTAGTAGTAGTAGTATCAGTAGTAGTAGTATCAGTAGTAGTAGTAGTATCAGTAGTAGTAGTATCAGTAGTAGTAGTAGTATCAGTAGTAGTAGTATCAGTAGTAGTAGTAGTAGTATCAGTAGTAGTAGTATCAGTAGTAGTAGTAGTATCAGTAGTAGTAGTAGTATCAGTAGTAGTAGTATCAGTAGTAGTAGTATCAGTGGTAGTAGTATCAGTAGTAGTAGAAGTAGTAGTAGTAGTATCAGTAGTAGTAGTAGAAGTATCAGTAGTAGTAGTAGTAGTAGTATCAGTAGTAGTAGTATCAGTGGTAGTAGTATCAGTAGTAGTAGTATCAGTAGTAGTATCAAGTGTAGTAGTAGAAGTAGTAGTAGCAGTATCAGTAGTAGCAGTATCAGTAGTAGTAGTATCAGTAGTAGTAGTAGTATCAGTGGTAGTAGTATCAGTAGGAGCAGTATCAGTAGTAGTAGTATCAGTAGTAGTAGTAGTAGTAGTATCAGTTGTAGTAGTATCAGTAGTAGTATCAAGTGTAGTAGTAGAAGTAGCAGTAGCAGTATCAGTAGTAGTAGTAGTAGTATCAGTAGTAGTAGTATCAGAAGTAGTAGTATCAGTAGTAGTAGTATCAGTAGTAGTAGTATACGTATTAGTAGTAACAGTTGCAGCAGTATAAGTATTAATAGTATCAGTAGTAGCAGTATCAGTAGTAGTAGTGGTATCAGTAGTAGTAGTTGTGGTAGTAGTAGTATCAAGTGTAGTAGTAGAAGTAGTAGTAGCAGTATCAGTAGTAGTAGTGGTATCAGTATTAGTAGTAGTAGAAGTAGTAGTAGTTACCAGTAGTAATAGTAGTAATATCAGTAATAGTAATGCCAGTAGTAGTAGTAGTATTATCAGAAGTAGTAGTAGTAGTATCAGTAGTAGTAGTATCAGTAGTAGTAGTATCAGTAGTAGTAGTAGTAGTAGTATCAGTAGTAGCAGTATCAGTAGTAGTAGTAGTATCAGTAATAGTAGTAGCAGTATCAGTAGTAGTAGTAGCAGTTGTAGTAGCAGTAGTAGTAGCAGTATCAGTAGTAGTAGTATCAGTCGTAGTAGTATCAGTAGTAGCAGTATCAGTAGTAGTAGTAGTAGTATCAGTAGTAGTAGTATAAGTAGTAGTAGTATCAGTAGTAGTAGTATCAATAGTAGCAGTATCAGTAGTAGCAGTAGCAGTACTAGTAGTATCAGTAGTAGTAGCAGTATCAGTAGTAGCAGTATCAGTAGAAGCAGTATAAGTATTAGTAGTATCAGTAGTAGTAGCAGTATCAGTAGTAGCAGTATCAGTAGTAGCAGTATCAGTAGTAGCAGTATCAGTAGTAGCAGTATAAGTATTAGTAGTATCAGTAGTAGCAGTATCAGTAGTAGCAGTATAAGTATTAGTAGTATCAGTTGCAGCAGTATAAGCATTAATAGTATCAGTAGTAGCAGTATAAGTATTATTAGTATCAGTAGCAGCAGTATAAGTATTAGTAGTATCAGTAGTAGCAGTATAAGTATTAGTAGTATCAGTAGTAGCAGTATCAGTAGCAGCAGTATAAGTAGTAGCAGTATCAGTAGTAGCAGTATAAGTAGTAGTAGTATCAGTAGTAGCAGTATCAGTAGTAGCAGTATCAGTAGTAGCAGTAGCAGTAGTAGCAGCAGTAGCAGTATAAGTAGTAGCAGTATCAGTAGTAGCAGTATCAGTAGTAGCAGTATCAGTAGCAGCAGTATAAGTAGTAGCAGTATCAGTAGTAGCAGTATAAGTATTAGTAGTATCAGTAGCAGCAGTATAAGTATTAGTGGTATCAGTAGTAGCAGTATAAGTAGTAGCAGTATAAGTATTAGTAGTAGCAGTAGTAGCAGTATCAGTAGTAGCAGTATCAGTAGTAGCAGTAGCAGTAGCAGTATTAGTAGTATCAGTAGTAGCAGTATAAGTATTAGTAGTATCAGTAGTAGCAGTATAAGTATTAGTAGTATCAGTAGTAGCAGTATAAGTATTAGTAGTATCAGTAGTAGCAGTATCAGTAGTAGCAGTATAAGTATTAGTAGTATCAGTAGTAGCAGTATAAGTATTAGTAGTATCAGTAGTAGCAGTATCAGTAGTAGCAGTATAAGTAGTAGCAGTATCAGTAGTAGCAGTATCAGTAGTAGCAGTATAAGTATTAGTAGTATCAGTAGTAGCAGTATAAGTATTAGTAGTATCAGTAGTAGCAGTGTAAGTATTAGTGGTATCAGTAGTAGCAGTATAAGTATTAGTAGTATCAGTAGTAGCAGTATAAGTATTAGTAGTATCAATAGTAGCAGTGTAAGTATTAGTAGTATCAGTAGTAGCAGTGTAAGTATTAGTAGTATCAGTAGTAGCAGTGTAAGTATTAGTAGTATCAGTAGTAGCAGTGTAAGTATTAGTAGTATCAGTAGTAGCAGTATAAGTATTAGTAGTATCAGTAGTAGCAGTATCAGTAGTAGCAGTGTAAGTATTAGTAGTATCAGTAGTAGCAGTGTAAGTATTAGTAGTATCAGTAGTAGCAGTATAAGTATTAGTAGTATCAGTAGTAGCAGTGTAAGTATTAGTAGTATCAGTAGTAGCAGTGTAAGTATTAGTAGTATCAGTAGTAGCAGTGTAAGTATTAGTAGTATCAGTAGTAGCAGTATCAGTAGTAGCAGTATAAGTATTAGTAGTATCAGTAGTAGCAGTATCAGTAGTAGCAGTATAAGTATTAGTAGTATCAGTAGTAGCAGTATAAGTATTAGTAGTATCAGTAGTAGCAGTATAAGTATTAGTAGTATCAGTAGTAGCAGTATCAGTAGTAGCAGTATAAGTATTAGTAGTATCAGTAGTAGCAGTATAAGTATTAGTAGTATCAATAGTAGCAGTATCAGTAGTAGCAGTATAAGTATTAGTAGTATCAGTAGCAGCAGTATAAGTATTAGTAGTATCAGTAGTAGTAGTATCAGTAGTAGCAGTATAAGTATTAGTAGTATCAGTAGTAGCAGTATCAGTATTAGTAGTATCAGTAGTAGCAGTATCAGTAGTAGCAGTATCAGTAGTAGCAATATCAGTAGTAGCAGTATCAGTAGTAGCAGTATCAGTATTAGTAGTATCAGTAGTAGCAGTATCAGTAGTAGCAGTATCAGTAGTAGCAGTATCAGTATTAGTAGTATCAGTAGTAGCAGTATCAGTAGTAGCAGTAGCAGTATTAGTAGTATGTGTAGTAGTAGTATAAGTAGTAGCAGTCTCAGTAGTAGCAGTATCAGTAGTAGTAGTAGCAGTATCAGTAGTATCAGTAGTAGTAGTAGTAGTAGTAGCAGTATCAGTAGTATCAGTAGTAGTAGTATCAGTAGTAGTATCAGTAGTAGTAGTATCAGTAGTAGTAGTATCAGTAGTAGTATCAAGTGTAGAAGTAGAAGTAGTAGTAGCTGTATCAGTAGTAGTAGTATCAGTAGTATTAGTATCAGTAGTAGTATCAAGTGTAGTATCAGTAGTAGTAGTATCAGTAGTAGTATCAAGTGTAGTATCAGTAGTAGTAGTATCAGTAGTAGTAGTAGTAGTAGTAGTAGTAGTAGTATCAGTAGTATTAGTATCAGTAATAGTATCAAGTGTAGTATCAGTAGTAGTAGTATCAGTAGTAGTAGTAGTAGTATCAAGTGTAGTAGTAGAAGTAGTAGTAGCAGTTACAGTAGTAGTAGTAGTAGTAGTAGTAGTAGTATCAGTAGTAGCAGTTATACTAGTAGTAGTAGTAGTTACCAGTATTAATAGTAGTAATATCAGTAATAGTAATGCCAGTAGTAGTAGTAGTATCAGTAGTAGTAGTAGTAGTTACCAGTAGTAATAGTAGTAATATCAGTAATAGTAATGCCAGTAGTAGTAGTAGTATCTGTAGTAGTAGTTACCAGTAGCAATAGTAGTATATCAGTAGTAGTAGTAGTAGTACCAGTAGTAGTAGCAGCAGCAGTTATAGTGGCAGTTGTTATTGTTGTAGTTATTTAGTGTTTTCGATACCAATTTGAAGAGAAAAAAACTAAAAACAAGTATAAAGAAATAGAATAATAATTATTATGGTTCTAACTTTAAGAAATTTCCAAAATGAGCTCAAACTTACGACCTTCCAGCTGCAATGTCTGCCTATATGATTGCTATGAACTTGGAGAAAGTGGGAGAACGGAGTGAGGCACTGCACTCTAATTATGAAAGTCGAAAAACTATTGCATACATCTCGTTGTTTTTATAATCGACATCACAACATATTTCCAGTATGGGCATGTCTCTGGTTTAGTATATCTTGCACGCGTGCACAATTTATATTTCAAGTATATTTTAGCACGCGGTGATGTGGTAAAATGATATTGTTGCATAATATTCCGCATGTTTCTCTTTTCCCCTGTTGCCGAAGTAGTATAAGTAGTAGTAGTAGTAATAGTAGTAGTAGTAGTAGTAGTAATAGTAGTAGTAGTAGTAGTAGTAGTAGTAGTAATAGTAGTAGTAGTAGTAGTAGTAATAGTAGTAGTAGTAGTTGTTGTTGTTGTTGTTGTTGTAGTGGTGGCTGTATTGGTAGTGGTAGTAGCAGTAGTAGTAGTAGTAGTAGTAATAGTAGTAGTAGTAGTAGTAGTAGTAGTAGTAGTAGTAGTAGTAATAGTAGTAGTAGTAGTAGTAGTAGTAGTAGTAGTAATTGTAGTAGTAGTAATAGTAGTAGTAGTAGTAGTAATAGTAGTAGTAGTAGTTGTTGTTGTTGTTGTTGTTGTTGTAGTGGTGGCTGTATTGGTAGTGGTAGTAGCAGTAGTAGTAGTAGTAGTAGTAATAGTAGTAGTAGTAGTAGTAGTAGTAGTAGTAATAGTAGTAGTAGTAGTAATAGTAGTAGTAGTAATAGTAGTAGTAGTAGTAATAGTAGTAGTAGTAGTAGTAGTAATTGTAGTAGTAGTAGTAGTAATAGTAGTAGTAGTAGTAGTGTTGTTGTTGTTGTTGTTGTTGTTGTTGTAGTGGTGGCTGTATTGGTAGTGGTAGTAGCAGTAGTAGTAGTAGTAGTAGTAGTAGTAGTAGTAGTATTGTAGTAGTAGTAGTAGTAGTAGTTGTTGTTGTTGTTGTTGTTGTAGTGGTGGCTGTATTGGTAGTGGTAGTAGCAGTAGTAGTAGTAGTAGTAGTAATAGTAGTAGTAGTAGTAGTTGTTGTTGTTGTTGTAGTGGTGGCTGTATTGGTAGCGGTAGTAGTAGTAGTAGTAGTAGTTGTTGTTGTTGTTGTAGTAGTAGTAGACGTAGAAGCAATAGTAGTAACTGTAGTAGTATTAGTAGCAGTATATGTAGTTGTAGCAGTAGTAGTAGTAACAGTAGCAATAGTAGTAGATGTAGTTGTAGCAGTAGTAGTAGCTGTAGCAGTAGTAGCAGTAGTAGTAAATGTTGGTGTAGCAGTAGTAGCAGCAATAGTGGTAATGGTAGTAATGGTAGTAGTAGTAGCAGTAGCAGCAGTAGTAGTAGCAGTAGTAGTAGTAGTAGATGTAGTTGTAGTAGTAGTAATGGTAGCAGTGGCAGTGATGGTAGTAGTAGTAGTAGTAGTAGTAATAATAGTAATAATAGTAGTAGTAATAGTAGTAGTAGTAGTAGTAGTAGTAGTAGTAGTAGTAGTAGTAGTAGTAGTAGTAGTTGTTGTTGTTGTTGTTGTTGTTGTAGTATTAGTAGTAGAAGACGAAGAAGAAGAAAAAGCATATAAGCTGTAATAGAACAAAACGAATAAGGTAATGAGTTGGAAGTGGACACCATTTTTGGCTTGCGAGAAAATGACATCCATGTTCACCAGGTCTTTAGAATGTGCTATTAGTCAAACCACTATTCCGTTCTTTCCACAGTTTTTGTTGTAATTAATACTGGCAATAAAAAGATAAAAGACTGACAAGTTTGGAAGTTTAGGGTGATAGCAGTTTTCAATTCTTTTAAAGATATTTTATCAAATCTCACCATTTGTCTCTGTTCTGTGCAAGCAGCTCTATCTCATTGAGGGAGCCGGCTCCTGCTGATCTTGCCTCTCTCATCAATGTTCTTCTCAGTGTCTCTCTGGGTCTTCCTCTTTTCCTCTTACATGTTGTTTCCCACATGAGGGCTTGCTTTGCTATTCGGTTATTATCTCTCCTCATCATATGTCCAACATATGATCATCGTCTTTTCTTTATTACTGAACATATTAGTGGTTGATTGGCCATTTCTCTAATTTCAATCTTATCTTGTCTTATCTAGACAATATAAAATATCTTGGTAGCACGTTAACACAAGACAATAACCAAGTGACAGAAATAGAAGTAAAGGGAGTATAACAACTTACATATTTAGGGAGAGCAAGCGTTAGTAGGGAGAAAAATCACCAGCACCTCAATTCTATCTTTGATGCCACATACCATTGTTAATCGGCAACATGTCGAACACTGGTAACTTGTTGTTATACAGCATTACGTTTAACGTGCAGTCTTGAAATATTGCGAATTATGAAATGTGAAATAGTGTGATACATTGCGCATTATTTCACTATATATATATATATATATATATATATATATATATATATATATATAGGCAGAAATATCAAAACACAACACGACCTTCAATAAACGTTGTGGGAATACCCGACCCAAGGGTCGACCACGAAAAAGATGGATCGATGGAATATTAGAAGCAGTGGGAAACATAACAGCAGCAGGGGTGAACAGAAGAGCAGAAAGACCGCAAATTATTTCTTCCCTCGTCGCTGAAAGACAAATGAGGAAAGAAAGAAGAAGGGAATACATATATTTAAAATATTGCGCACATTTTGAATAAAATTGAGAAGGGTTTCGGTTGAGTTTGGTTTTCTGTTAAGCTAAAATTAGACTGAATACTGTTCACGATCCATGCAAAAATGGGGTATCTCCAGTGGGAAAAAAAAATAGAGAAGAAAGGGAGACAAGTTAATTTTTTACCACATGACCAGCGATCGCTATCTACGCCTCTGGAATGAACAATTTACAAACTAAGAAGCTTACTTCTCGAGGAGGAGTCGAGTAGTTGAAATGGGGAAACCAGACCGCGAGGGTAAAAAAAAAACTATTTGATGTCTGTCTCCCTGTAATTACAGCTAGCAGCTGGTATGTCTATGCTTGAGCCTTGAAGGCGCTTAAACAGGGCGCTCACAAACTCGTTTGCTGCCGCTCTTCATTTCGATTATCAGGAAGGTTTTTTTTCCTCGTTCTTTTTCCTACTGTACTTAGGCCTTGAAGGAACTGGCGGTGTATGTGATATTAAACACACATATACATGCGCGCGGGTATACAACACACACACACACACACACACATATCGTTTTTATAAGTCTGAACGCACTATAACGTGCTCCATTCATTAAATATTTAAACTTTAAAAGGTGCCGAGAGATACAATTATGAACATTTGTTAACTACGGTTGCTGGATTCGTATTTATAACTCAGCAACTATTGTTTTTGTAATTTACTAATTGGTATTAGCGCTTAATTTTAATAACGATAAATTACTGCGCCAAATGATCGACACTCCCTGGATGTCAGCCGCGTCATTTTAAAAGTACAGACCATCTACATCCACTTCTCAAACTGATACTTAGTCAAAGCTGCTTTAGTTTTTTTTTTTTAAATAAATATCGAAGAAAAGAACGGTGTCTCCTTGCTTCCTCATTTTCAAAGACACCACATTTTGAGTATTGCTACGTCAAAAACGTGAAATTTAACAGCGGGTTCCCGAAAACGAGAAAGTAGATGAACTTGCAAAAACAGATGGGGACCTTCAAAAGTCCAACCAACCACAGAACCTCAAAGGAGTAAAGACAACCATGAAACAAGCCAGGAAATCAGAACAGAGGGTTTTGAAAAAAATGTGTGCCAGAACGTGACAGCTTAAACAAGCTCAGCAGACGTTAGAAGACCAGCGTCTTCAGACTCAGAACAGGCCATTGTGGCCTCAGAGCACGCCTACACAAGATAGGACTCAGTGGCTTTGCATCCTGCGGTTGTTCTGCATCCCTAAAACTCCAGAACGTATCCTACAGGACTGCAGCTCTCTAAACCCACAAATATACCCCCCCCAAAAAAAAAAAAAAACACTAAACACTGCATATCGAGGGTTGGGTGGTCTAGAGGCATGACGTCACCTTTAGACAAGAAGGTCCCAGGTTCGATTCCCAACAAAGGTGGTGGAAAATATGAAAAAGAAATTAGAATATGTGGCATTACCCTCCGCTGGTCTCTGGGTTTTGAGATCCGATGTTTAGCCCTCTCGGAAAAACGACGAAAAACAGGAGCTACTGCGTGCAATCTGCGCACGTTAAAGAACTCTTGGCAGTTGAAAATCGAAAAGAATAGGCAAAAAATGGCCCAAAAACGTTAAAATTCTCAGCAATAAAAGTATGAGAGCACCTCTGAAGTCTGAGAATATCTGCCTGTATGGCGGGGTACATCTATGTGAAATATAGGGAAAAGTGATATTCACGCAAAATTTAGTCTCTCTGGTCTTCGCTAGAGATATCAAGCTGGCAAACGCAAACAAACAAAGAACAACAAACCCTGGATGAGAAACTACGGCGAACCGGTGAAGACCTCAAACTCACCACCATGTCGGCGACCCATCGTGCTCTAAACGTCTAAATGCACAGCAGTAGCAGATCGCTGCAGAAGAACAGTGAGCGTTTTTATTGTGAAACTGGCTGTTTGAGGAGTTGGAATTTCAACTTTAAAGGAGTGACCTTCGAGGACAGGGCAGACGATCAATCAACGCACGCTTATCGTTCTTTTGAGAAATGTGAGTACGTTGGGGCTTCATATGGTCATGGCTTGTTGTCCTTTTATAGGGCGGGAGGGCAGAGATTTTTAATGGAAAAAGTGTGTCTGTTGGTGGGTGCGCGTTGCGTGTATGTGTGTGATTGTGTATGTGTTTGTGTTTGTAGTTAATGAACTAGACTGCTAAGGACTGCCTGACTGACGGCTCCCAGATTCACCCAGGCAAAAATCGGCAACGAATTTTTCTGGGAAAGGAAAGAGACGGGCGAAATAATGACCACATTACTCCAAAAATAATATACCGACGGCCTATAGTATATGTTACCTATGGGCAAAACCGAGGAATACAATCAAGTAATTGTAACCTGCCACGCCAGCGTTCTGAACCTGAGCCAAATAGACTGTGGTTAACTCGTGGCATTATATCACCGTTCCTAACTCCACCCAGCTTCACCGTGGCCTTACATGTTATTAATTGTATATTTATATTATTTCCCATCTGCCAGATTGTCCTAGTCATTTTCATTAATTTCACCCAGGCATTAAATGGTATTATGTATTTATCACCATCTCCTGCCTGCCAGATTGTTCTGGTTCCTATCACTAATAGAGAACTCACTTATAGATGTTTTGCATGTATTTGTATATCCCCATTTTGGCCTACCTAAAGGTCGCTTCAATTTTGTAAATTACCTACTCAAGATTTGCTCCTTCTTCTTCCTCTTCTTTCAACTCCCTGTGGATCATAAGTCTTCAACAAACACTTTCCAAACCGTTCTGTTTCTTGTCATTCTTTTAAGATAATTCCATGTCTTCCCCATCATCATCATCTCTGCTTCCACATGTTTTCTCCAAGAACATCTTGGTCTGAAGTTTTTGCTGCTTATATTTTTTACTGTACAGGATAGCCAGTCATATGTCCAACCCTCCTTAGTCTCCTCCTACGAACATGACTGGTGGGAACAGCGATACAATTCTTTACTCCGCTTTCGGGCCCCGGCAGCTCACAGGCGAAGATTTGCTTGGGTGTGCAGTTATTTTCCCTAATTCTAGAATGTCCCGTCCACCATAATCCTGAGTGTTGTCAAACAGTGTCAGAAGCTTAGAACGCCGAATGACATCTAACGTTGGTGATTACGTTCCGTGGGTTGGAATTAATAATTTCAATAGCAACAACTAGATAATTGTAGTCTTGTCTCGTGTCTTGAACAGGTTGTCCAAGTTTCCACATCTTCGTGTGCCATACACCCGTTGGCGTAGGCGATCATGTCTTTCCACAATTTTCTATCTACAGTGCATCGTGTCAGTTCTTTTGTTGACTGTTTTCCAAGCCATGACACCAAGCTATCTAGCATTCTCTCTCTCTTTGTCGTCTGTGATCTCTCTCTCCTTGTATTTTGCCTGTTGTAACCAAGTATTCCAACTTTACTCTTCTCATGTTGTTCCAGAAAAATGTTGATTGTTTTTTTCTGGTGTTTTTAGAGGCTCCTTTTTTGTGTCCAAATTTCAATGCAATTAAAAAGGTTCTAAACACGCAAGACATACAGTAGGACCTTTGCTGCTAGTCTGAATGTCTTGTTATTTCATCGGATAAACAACCAAATTTGTCTTACCCTTTAATATATTTATTGTTTCTGTAATTGAGAAAACGAGAGAGACCATAAATACAAGGAAGTTGAACTTTATAACTCGAAAAGCACAATGTAAAATAAGTAAGTAAAAAGCCCCGTCACGCCAAATGGCGTATAGGGAATATAGTATTAGTGACTATAATGTTTACAGAACTGGAGTCGTCACTCGCTGGACACTGCGAGAATTGCTGAGGAGATCTGAGAACCTATGGAATGTTCAGAGTACACTGATGATGACCCGCTAATAACTCAATTACTCAATTTTTACAGACCATCGGCACATGATTTTTGGGGTAATGTGATCAGTATTACGCCCGTGCCGATTTACTTTCCCAGAAAAAAAATCCGGTACCCATTTAAGGCTGGGTGAGCCTGGAAGAAGTTGATCAGGATCGAACACGACCTCTTGTCCTTAGTAGTTCAGTTCACTAACCACTGAGCTGAAAATACAATATATAACTCAAAAAATTATCAGTATTCTGTGCTTTCTCAGCACATAATGTTGGTACCTGCCGACGGTCTATAGTATATATTACCTATGAGCAGAATCGAGGAATACAGTCAAGTAATTGTAGACTGGCTCAGTCAAAAATGTATAAAAATAGAAACTATGGAAAGCAAACAAGACTTAAATAGGAATGCACACAGAAATAAAGAGAATGACTAATAAAAATAAAAAAAGCATACAGATAAAGATGATACAGGCATTAGAAGATTTTTGCATTGAAGTGATTACAGTCATATGCAAGGACATATACAACACAGGATACATACCAAATGAACTAAAATCATAAACTTTCATTGCATTGCCAAAAAGAATGGTGCAGTTGAATGCAGTGACTTTAGAACAATAAGCCTAATGAGCCATGTTACAAACATCTTGCTAAAAGTTATACAAGGAAGGATTCAGAATAAAATCAATACTGAATTAGATGAGCAGCAATTTGGATTTAGAAAAAATAGTGGGGCAAAAGAAGCTATTTCTGCATGAGAACATTAATCGAAAAATACACAGAAGTAAACAAACCAATATATGCCTGCTTCATAGACTACACCAAAGCTTTTGATAGACTACACCAGTCTATGAAGCAGACATATATTGGTTTGTTTACTTCTGTGGAAAGATAATCAATAACCTAAGATATGCTGACGATACTGTACTACTAGCAGAAAACCCTAAAGATCTACAACAATTTCTTAATGAAATAAACATGACAAGCAAAAAATATGGACTAGATATGAATATCAAAAAGACTAAAACTATGATCCTAAACAAAGAAGATACTCAAAACCCACAAGTGGATATCAAAATAGAAGGAATAGACCTGTTGACAGTTCAGAACTACAACTACCTTGGACATACTATAACCAATGATGGAAAATGTACAACTGAAATAAACAAAAGAATAGGAATGGCAAAAGTAATTTTAATGTCATGAAGAACATACTAACATCAAAACAAATAACACCAGGGCTAAAACTAAGAATAACAAAATGTTACATCTTCTCAATATTCCTATATGGTGCAGAAACATGGACATTAAACAATAAAACAGAACAGAGAATTGAAGCCTATGAAATGTGGATATATAGAAGAATAGGTAGAATTGGATGGAAGGAAAGAAAAACAAACAATGAAGTCTTAAAACAACTAAAAATGAAAAGAGAACTACTAAACACAATTCAAACGTTCGTTCGTTGGCTTTCGTCAGCTTTGACCTCTGACGAAGTCCCACCCACTCAATTTTGTGGGACTGAATTTTGCGTGTAAAGTCTGTTTTATCCCATTACAGGATGCCCCTCGCCATGCAGGCAGATTTACTCCGACTTCAGAGGTACTAATTTTTAGGGAATTAGTAAAACCCAGGTGTCCTCGCCAGGGTACGAACCCTGGCTGTTGCCGTGGTAAGCCAACCACCTATCGATTGCGCTAACCGGACATCCCACACAATTCAAACAAGACAAATGCGATTTTTGGGCCAAGTTAAAAGACACAACAGCCTACTAAAAGTAATCATGGAGGGGAAAATACAAGGTAAAATAGGCAGAGGCAGACCAAGACTAACATGGACGAGTAAAATCAAAAGATGGACAAATCAGCCTATGACAACCTGCACCATCAAAGCAAGAGACAGAGCAGAATGGCGCTGCATGGTAGCCGACGTTCGTTGCGGAGAAGGCACTCGATGATGATGAATTATAACCAGCCACGCCAGCGTTCTGAACCTAAGAGCTAAATAGGCTGTAGTTAACTCGTGGCATTATATCGTCGTTCCTTACTCCATCCAGCTTCACCGTGGCCTTACATGATATTAATTGTATATTTATCATTATTTCCCATCTGCCAGATTGTCCTTGCAATTTTAATTAATTTCAGTCATGGGTAGCTAGTCTTATGCCCAGCCCTCTTTACAGTACAACCCTCCTTTCAGGAACCATGATACTATGGCGTTCCATTTCACGCTGCATCTTGCCTTGATGGCGCACTGTTTATGGATTCTCCTGTCTATCTTTTGACGTTGTCAGTCCACACTGTTTAACTTGTATTTTCATCTCTAGAAGCTTAATGTCTCTGAATGTGTCCTACACATTACATTTGTTTTGTTTGAATTGGATTAAGTAGTTAATTTGTTTTCATTTTCGCTGTTTCGGAATTTATTATTTGTTATCTTCTCTGTCCTCCAAATTATTCCCACTCTTCTATATATTCACATTTCAAGGGCTTCGATTGCCGTCTCTGTTTTCTTATTAAGTTTACATGTTTCTGCACCACACAAGAATAATGAGTAGATATAACACATTTTTATTCTCAGTTTTAGTTCTGATTTTATTTACTTTGATGTGTGTATATCTTTAATGTTATTTTTAATCTGTTTTGCCGTTCCTTCTCTATTGTTTATTTCTGTCAGGTATTTACCATTATTTGTTATGTTATATCCAAGATAGGAATGTTCATGAACGCTTCCGAGGTTCTTTCCATCTAATTCTACATCCATTTGTGGGTTTTGTGTATGTCATCGGTGTTCACCATCACAGTTTTTTAGCCTTCTTAACGTGTATATTTAATCAAGATGACCGTCTTGTTTTGTTTGCTATTTTAACTAGTTGTACGAGGGTACATAGAGAATATAGCAGTCCTTTCTGGTATTCTGCCAGTGACAACACTGTACAGGTATTTAAGTATAATGTGAGACTTCGAGTTCAATGTAGCAGGAGGTCGACGACAGGCAGTGATGACCTACGTTGGCCCACCTCCTCTGGAATGTCTAGAAGCGAAAGGCCCAAAACATTTAGTTTCCTTTCATGATATTTGCTTAAGGGAGAGGTGAAAGAAAAAAAATTAGCAAAAATGGTATGGCTAAAGCTTTACGTATTTGATGGACGACACAAATTTGAACGACGTTTCGGCGCATAGTCCTTCGGTATGAACAAACAAACAACACACACACACACACACACAAATATGTAAGTAAATAAAAAGAAATCCTACATAGATAACTAATAATGAAGCATCCAAAACAAAATAATTTCGAACCAGTACGAGAAACAAAATAAAAATGACTTCCCTGTGTGGTGGCCAGATGGAGAAAGAACTCGTGGTGCGGGATACACGATTGTCTAACCGAGGACTGGGCGGGTCAAAAACAGGTATGAGGGTTGTAAAATTATGTGGGGGGGGGGGGGGGGGGGGACATTGTCTAAGTTACCTCGACACCGACAATGTCTATACGTATCAATGCACCCATACACACATACACACACACACACACACACACACACACATATACAGGGTGTTTTTAAAGTCGCAGTGCAGTGAATTTATACTCTCTAAAGAAAAAAACGTCACCAGAAATGCGGTTAACTAATGCGTCACACAATTGTAAAATAAATGGTATTATTCAAAATACTGACTGCTATCGGCGAGCTTATAATGGGTAATGTGGATTAAGACAATAAAGTTGTGCCTAAAGCATATGTTGAAAATGTCCATCACGGGGCCTCAAGACATGTCGTGATTCGTCTTTCCATATTTGCGAAAACCTTCAGAATAATGTCTGGTGATATTGTTTAATCTTGTTCTTATTTCAGTCTTTAGGTCATTAATTGTCTGCGGATTATTTCATAAACTTTCCCCTTCAATGCCCCCACAGATAATATCTGGGGTGTTAGATCTGGTGAACGAGCAGACCAGATTCACGTGAAATAATTCGATTTGCCCAAAAATGCTTTCTAAATAATTGAGTGTTGTTGTGGCTGTGTGTGCTGTTGCCCCCCATCCTGCTGAAACCAGGATTCCATAATTTCCCGTTCTGTAAGGTGTGCTATGAACGGTTCCAGAATTAAAGTACGGTAACGTTCTGCATTTATTGTTCATTAAAAAAATAGGTCCTATTATCCGCATACGACTTATAGCGCACCACACTCCGACTTTTTGATCGTAAAGCGGCACTTGATGAAATTCATGGGGGTTTTCACTGCTACACAGCCGATTGTTCTGACTGTTCACATAACCGGATAAATGAAACCAGGCCTCATCAGTGAAAAAAGTGACATCAAGGATGGCAGCGCCATGTTCATAAATAAAATTCTGAAACCACATGCAGTAGTTTAACGGGATTCATAATCTCTTTGAGTTGAGACACTTCAGTTAATTTGTATGGACGATAGTGTAGTTCACTTCTTAAAACCTTGTGAACAGAACTCTTAGATATTTGCACCTGTTGAGACAAGTGGTTAAAGATGCATTTGGACTCATTGTAATTCTGTCTTGGAGTTCCATAATTTGGTCTTGTGAAATTGAAGGTCTTCCAGATCGGTATGCATCTACCACACTACCGGTTTCACGAAACTTTTTGATCAATTTTGTAACAGAATTTCGGTGAGGACTTGTGAGTCTGGAAATTTCCTCACGAATTGCCTAATGACTCATCCGTAATTTACCGCCATTACGGAAGACATGCTCAACCAGAAAAATACCCTGTTTCAATCGTCAACACCATTTCCTTCAAGCAATGAGGACAGTGAAAGTAGCGTAGTGCCCGTCCTTTACGTAAATAAAACCTTAAAGGAAGCAGCGGTTTGTTCATAAATGTGGTTTACAAAATTGTGGTACGTAGATGATGATTACGTCATTTACTGAATATTAGAAATATTCACTGCACTGCGACTTTAAAAACACCCTGTATATATGTACACATATGTATATACATATACATAAATATATAGCCGCGATAGTTCAGTGGTTAGTGAACTGACTACAAAGGACAACAGGGAGGGTCGATCTCAACTGACGGCTTCCGGTTCACCCAGCCTTTAATGGGTACCGGATTTTTTTCCTGGGAAAGTAAAGCGGCACGGGCGTAATACTGACCACATTACCCCAAAAATCATTTGCCGAATGTCTGTACAATTTATGGTCATAACACCATATTTCCTACTCTAATCCCACCACTCGTCAATTTTTTTCTTGATCCTATGGTCGCCTTCAAACGCGACAGAAATTTGAGAGATATTCTGGTTAGGAGCCGTCTCCCTCGTTCCGACCACAAACACTTTGGTACAGGCCCCCTATTGGACGTAACTGCATCACATGCGCCTATGTGCTCCGCACCGACTCTGTCGTATTCCCTAACCGACGGTTCGAGATCAAGGATGGTTTCACATATGTGTCCCGCAACATCATTTATGCCATCATATGCCAACGATGTAACACGACTTATATTGGCGAGTCTGGAGAACGTTTAGCAGGAAGATTTGTGAACATCTTCGGAATGTTCAACAGAATACAGGCATTTCAATTTCTCAAACCACAGAGACATTCATATCAATGGTAGCGTCCTTTGCCACTCCGGCGACCGCAGCCGTTTCGCCTTGGAGAATCGCTTTATAGTCCAATTGGGTTCGCTGACCCCAAGAGGCATGAATGTATCACACTGGTACACATAGTTCCCTTTGGCTGTTCCTTCCCAACGCATATTCTCTCTTCTGCCCATGTATGAGCACATTGGTACGTGCACATGCTATGCTATTCACAGCTCCCATCTACTAGACCATATGGCGGCACTTCGGTGGTGCCTATATCTCAGGTCTCTAAGCTGCTCACTTTTGTGTAAGACGTTACCTTTTCATCTACACTACACGGTACATTACTTGTACATGTTCTTAGTGAACCCCACTCTGAGACTTCTCACTCTTCCTCCTTTCAATCTCCTTTATTCTTCTGGTCTATTCTTTCTCCTTGTATATGCACACAAAGTGGACACGTCTGGGGATTTAGACTGTATTCACATATTTCACATGCTTATGTACGCACTGGTATGGGTGTAGCTACATATATATGGGTAGTTCTGTTTATGCGTATATGCATATATGTATATATGTATATATACTATATATATATATATATATATACGCGTGTGTGTGTGTGTGTGTGTGTGTGTGTGTGTGTGTGTGGTGTGTGTGTGTGTGTGTGTGTGGTGTGTGGGTGTGATATTATAGGCATTGCTGGTGTCGGGGTTGTCGAGGTAACCTAGACAATGCCCCCCCCCCCCCCCCCCCCCCCACATAATTTTAGAAACGCTCTTACCTGTTTTTTGACCCGCCCGCCATCGGTTAGACAATCGTGTAGCCCGCACCACGAGTTCCTTTTCCCTCTGGCACCACACAGGGAAGTCATTTTTATGTTTGTTCCTTGTTGGTTCGAAATTATTTTGTTTTGGATACTTCATTTATTAGTTAGCTATGTAGGATTTTATATGTCAGATCGAGTAATTTACCTTGCTACTGTATGCAGTAAACAGTACAACCTGTGGCTGCCCTGCTGCCTTGCAGGTAAGCTCGGGAGAGTAAAAAACTAAGAGGGAGAGGGGGGTACCCCGAAGTAAAACAACCCCACTGCTTGTGGGTGAGACTTTTTAGTCATAGGCTAGCGGAGCCAACCGTAAAACAAACCGAAGGGAAGACAACAGAAAACCACCGTCGTAACTCTCTTGTACAATCATGAATCGCCACAACAATAGAAAATAACGACAACAACGTTAAGGAGGATTCCAATGGAAACCCTCGTTCGGTAGGGGACATCATGTGCTACAGGTGATACCCGATTGTCATCAAGCTACTGTAAGCAAAATAAAGATAAAACAAACTCTAATGATAGGTACTTGGAATGTGAGAACACTCATGCAGAAGGGTAAACTAGAAAACATCATACAAGAAATGAAAAGAATGGGTTTTACAATTACTGGGACTTTGCGAAATG